>JAJGRW010000331.1:178728-442868 GCA_025461045.1 Carex parvula
GTTAAGGTGATGTACTTACTCCTCGAATCTCTTCTTCAATCTACAACACCTACTTTGGAGCTCACACGCAGAGTACGTTATTCTATCTAATTATTACGAGGAGGGTTCAAATGCTTTCATTTTTTGTGTCTCCACCATGCCTCTATTTTTAAAAACTTTAATAACTCAAAATTTAAAACTTAAAAGTCCAAATAAAACAGTTAGATATGATCTACATCATTTTATCTATGTGCTCATAAAAAATTATCACATTTTGATTTGTTTTATGTGAAGTAATAAGTTGAAAAAATCAACGTCTAGAAATTATTCATATTAGTACGTTTTTTTACAAGCTCTTGATGGCAACCAAAACAAAATTGAAATGTCATAATTTTTTACACGTGCATAGATAAAATGATGTAGATCATATCTAACGGTTTTATTTTGACTTTTAAGTTTTAAATTTTGAGTTATTAAAGTTTTTAAAAATGGAGGCATGGTGGAGGCATGAAAAATGAAGGCATTTGAACCCTCAATTATTATTACCAATCAAGGCTACCGACTTCGTTGTTTTTTCCTAATCCGGCAATTTAACAAAGGTCAACTTGTCCTACCAACTTGTTTCTTTGCCTTCTCCTTCTTTCTTATCTCCCCGATGAAATATTAGGGGAATTTCATGTATACCCCTCAAAAACTTGGAAATTATGTATTTTGCTCTGAAATACATAATATCATATTTACCCTTCAAAACTTCAAGAATTCACAAACTTACCCATTTTAACGTATTTTTCTAAAAACTTATTTAAATTAATGAAGTATTTATTTTACCATTCATTAAAAAAATAAAAAAATGTAATATGTTTTCGAGGGAAAATTGGTCATTTAGATATATTATTGTGTAAGCGTCACAAGTAGAGAAATGACTCATTTGCCCTCGAAAACTGACTATTTAGAAGACTGACATTTTTTCTGAAACATCATACTATTTTTTATTTTTGAATAAAGGATAAAGTGGATACTTCATAAATTTTGAATTTTAAATATATTTTAATAGAAAAACATTAAAATGAGTAAATTTGAGAGTTTTTGAAGTTTAGAAGTGTAAAAAATAATATTATCAATTTTAGAGGGTTATATACATGAATTCCATGTTTTTGAGGGGTATACATAAAATTCCCCCAAAATATTTTACCAAATCGCTATGTATCCGTTCGTTCTGTCATATATTTTACCAAAGTTTTTGAGCTTTTTTTTTTGTATATTTTCATGTAGGCTTTAACATTGTGCATGTTATTGTTAGATATATGTCATGTATACTGTGTTATCTATGGTTAAATTGGCATATTTTTTTTTGTAAATAAGTTTCCAAACTACGTTCATAATAACTCAATTGATTAATTAGTTTTTAAATAGTTTTTAAATTAGTTTTTGAAATTTTCCACTAAGAAATATATTGATATATAAAAAGTCTTTCCATAGCCTTACGGTCAAATTAATGACTAGAAAGCCATCTTAGCAAAAAAATTAGCATTTGGAAATTTCTATCGCCTCTTTTGACTTTTGAAATACTTTGATTGTTCGTATATAACCTTTAATTTTATTTTTTGTTAATATATATTTATCTTGATTTTTGCAATTTCAAACAATTAGCATTTGGAAATTTCTTTAATTTATAATTGGTGAATGAGGCAACAATATTACTTTGTAATATATATGTAGGTCAGTCTATATTATTTCTTCGTTTTCAAATTTCAAATAGTCCATACAATTTCTTTAATTTTATATTTTCTAACATCATTTTACTATTTCTTTTAGATAGGTAAAAATTACCAGATCTAAAGTTTATGGATGATGCAAAAGTAATAATTTTCTACTTATTTAAAAAATAGCAAAAAAATTCTAAAATGTAAAATTTGGTCTTCAAGTAAATTTTATATGGAGATCATTTAAGCAATTAAAATTAACTATTTGAAACTTACAAGCAGAGATATAGGTCCATAACACAAACCAATCTGCACATTATAAAGTATCATAATCTCACTCAATACTTGACCATTAATTCATGGACAAATTTCATTAGTGCTCTTGCAGAATTGAAGTTAATGTTGCAATGTTTTCCTAGTCCATTTGTCATATCTAACCTTATCTCTAAGTCAAAATTTTAATTGAGCCAAAGAACATAGTACTCAATGTTAAGAATTTCAAGCAAATTATAAACCTTAGTCATATTGTTAAAGTATAACGGCTAGTTTCAAATTTTATTTGTAATGGCTAGTTGTAGGGAATAGTGTCTTGTAATGAATAAACTAGAAAATAGTGCTTGTAATTGAATAGAATAGGGAATAGTGCAACTGCTAGTTTTTTTTATTTCTTTTATAAATAGGGATACATGTAAAGCTGAAAATAAGATTGCAATATAATTTGTTTTCTTAATCTCTCTTCTCTCTTGTCTTACAAAAATTAACATGGTATTAGAGCAAAAGACTCTGCGACTGAAAAATAAAAAAACTGCAAATAATTTCAACAAAAGAAAAATGGTTCAAGAAGAAGCAACGAACTTCTCGAAGCTAACAAATACTTTGCTCAATGGCAAAAAATACGTGTCATGGACAAGGGCAGCATCCAGGGCCCTGAGTGGTCGAGAGATATTAAAATACATCACTGGTGAAAAGAAAACAAACTAGAAATTGCAAACGCAAAGAAGCTAACTCCTGACGAAACGACGACAACAAAACAATGGAGAACAACAAACGATAGAATCGTCACCGCACTACTAAACTCCATGGAGCCGGCTGTATCCGACTTCTTTATGATGGCCAAAACATCACATGATTTGTGGGAAGTGGTAAAAGCTATGTACGGTTAGCAAAATAATTTCTCACATATTTATCAATTTATGCAGGAAATTCAACAAGAAAAACAAGGATCGAGAAGCCATACGGAGTACCTTAGTGCTCTTGAAAAGAAACGCAATGAACTTTGATCCTACCGTCCAATAACAACAGATCTGGCCACACTGCAGAAGCAGGCTGAAGAGGATGAAATTTTTCAGTACCTTGCGGTTCTAAACCCGAGTTGTGATGCAGTAAGATCTCAAATCATGACCAAGGTATCTCTTCCTTATTCTCAAATTAAAAGTTTAATTCAACAAGAGGAAGCGAGGAGACTTGCCATGAATGGTTCACAAACTGCAAGTCACGAGGGACACGAGATCCATGGCTTAGCTGTAAAAAATCCCAGTTTTAATCAAAACCTTAGCTTTCAAAATCGCCCAAATCAATCTAAAAATGAGAAATGTAACCACTGTAAAACATATGGTCACACTCAAGATAGATGTTGGTATCTTTATCCTCATCTCAGACCAAAAAAATTAAAACGAAACAATCAAAATCGAAATTGGAAAAAAAATAATGAAAAAAAAGAAGCTATGCAGTTTCTAATGAAGGAGATAAAAGTAATGGGCTAGTGGGTTCATATGGTTCCGGATCCAGAACCAAAAGCACTGGCGCCGGTAGTACATGTGGCGGACCCGGTAGAAATTTTGGCGGACCCGCTAATCAAAACCAGATTTATCAACTACTTGAAAAATGAGGTAAAGTGCGGTTTTATCTCTCATACGGGTTTATTTGAGCACCTTCAGTTGATTTGCTGTATGATTGGCCATTGCCGCCGGCTCTTCATAGCCGACTTCAACTACTTCCCACGCATCTTGTGCACCGAGCAAGGCCTTCATTTGTATACTCCAATTATCGTAGTTGTTCTTTGTAAGACGCATCAACAAAACTTGTCCCAACGAATTCCCGTGGAGCTGGCCATGGCTCTGATACCAATTTGTTAGTATTTGATATGAACTTAATATATTTAATTGTGAAAAAGAGAACACTCTATGACATAAATTTAACTTCTATTATCAATATTCTCTTACTCTCTTAAATTGAAAAAACTTTTTTCATATTATATAGACTCATAGGAACTTTCTACACACTATACTATCATTAAATAACATTTAATCCTCTCATAAACCTCCTCTATTTCTGAGATACATTTTTTCATCTTCCAAGACGTCCTAAAAGACTACAGCAAGACTTCTAGAGAATTCCAACATTAAGTATTTCAATTGACTAATAATTAAGTTTACAATTTCCAACAATAACATCTGATTATACAATATTATCAGTTAAATAAAAATTAGAAAACAAAGATTCTGTTCTATCATCTACCACCAGATAAACCAGAGAAAGATGTCATTGTAGAGGAATGTGACATAACATTCTTTGGTGTCGTTGACATGGTAGAGGGATGTGACATAACATAAGAATCAAATCCTTCATTCTGAAGCATTATAAGCATGCTAAAGCTCATATCTATTGCCGATAAGTCTCGTAGGGGTACATCGCCCTCCAAATATTGCACAACTTGTCTCATGCTCGGCCTGGCACTAGGCAGTGGATGTGAGCAAAGCAAACCTAGTTTTAGCACCATATCTACCTCCTCTGCTATATAACATTCGCCTAATCTCGGATCCACAATATCGGCAAACGATCCGAATTTCCAGTGTTCTAACACCCAATCAACTAGAATCATTTGCTCCCCTTGTGCACCGGAATGTAACGGTCTCTTACTGCAAACAACCTCTAGTAGGAACGCACCAAAGGCAAATACATCAGTAAGAGGTGTTGCCTTGCCAGTTCTCACAAGCTCTGGGGCAATATAACCTATTGTACCAGCCACATGAGTTGTTTGAGGGTCGGTATCACGATTATATAGTTTTGCAAGCCCAAAGTCACCTAATCTACCATTTAAATCACAGTCTAATAAAACATTGCTTGCCTTAACGTCTCGGTGGATGACGACTTGCTCCCAATCCTCGTGGAGGTATAAAAGACCTGATGCTACTCCTTTGATAATTTTGAATCGTTGGATCCAATTAAGGGTCGGATTTTCTTGACCATACAAATACTTGTCAAGACTCCCATTTGGCATGTAATCATATACCAAAAGGAGCTCCCCTTTCTTCCGGCAATAACCCAATAATTGAACAAGGTTTCTATGCCGGAGCCGGCCAATACTCACAACCTCTGCAATAAATTGCTTGATACCTTGGTTGGATTCCTGTGTGACTCGCTTGACTGCTACTTGTAATTTGGACACAGGTAAAACCCCCCTGTAAACCCTCCCAAATCCACCACTTCCAAGCAACTCTTTTTCCTTAAATCCATTGGTTGCTCGGTACAAGTCTTTGTATGAGAAGCGATGTGGACCATACTCAACTTCCCAATCTTCAAGCACTTCTGTGTACTTGGACCTCCTCTTCACATAGAAGAAAAGGAAAGCAACTAAAATAAGAATAAAGGCCGCTGAAGCGAAAGGCGTAACTATGTCTAAGACTTTTGATCGGCCTTTGGGTTTTGTACGTGGGAGCTTTGGTAACTTCGATAGGTCAATGGATGGTGCTGGTCCATTTAGTTTGAAGCTCCATCGAAGTATGTAATGAGAGCTATACATAGGGCCAGTGGAAGAAGAAAAACCAACATACATAGAATCGTTCAAAACTGTTGAGAGATTGAATTTATAAAAGAGCACATGTTTTCTTGGCTTAGACTTTCCAATGGGAGATAAGGCAACAGTAATTTTTGTCTCTTGGCTCTCGTATTCAACCCATACTTGCATCGCTTTACCACTGATAAGGCTCAAATTTTGAAAAGCACCTGAACCGTCGGCATAATAGCCGGCAGAAGCAGATTGGCTTGATTTCAAACTATTTATATCAATGCCAACATGGTTATTATTTGTATCGTTGAATTCAGGGTTATATACAGTGTCAAGCTCAACGGCAAAAATATGATTAGTGGGATTGCCATTGTTTTGATCATTGAGGAGGCCCAAGTATTGTCCTTGCAAGGCGGTGGAGAGATTCTTCGAGGGGGAGATGAAGAAGGCCATCCCATCGCTGCTGAGGCCAAGGTCCTTCGAAATAATTGCAAATACAAATGTGGTTGAGAAGGAAGAGGTGGTTCTGCCGAAGCGAATTGAAGAGGGGTAGAAGGCATGACCATATACATTAGCCGTGTTGTTTGTTAACCTCAAAAGGCCATTCGACTCGATGTAAGCTTCACCGTCCAGGGTTAAATTTGCACCAGAGAATCCATTGAATGTAAATTCCACTTCTTGGCTGATTGAGAATGTGAAGTTTAAGAGGAGAAAAGCCAAAGCGAAGTTTTTAATCATGAGCATAGCTAACACTACTACAAAAAAGCTAATTCTACACTGCACATTGTACACGGTTTTTCTAATTTTATATAAAAACCGTGTGTCAAATATGAAATTGTGAAAGGCTAAAAAATATTGGGGAATTATACACAGACACTTAGTTATAAATCAGTGTATAATTGTTTGAGAGAGCTACACGGTTTATTAGGGATCAAAAATCCGTGTGGAAAGAAACCGTGTGGAAAAGATTGAGAGAGTTACAAGGATATTATACAAAAATCCGTGTATGAATTGCTACACGGATATTTGATTAAATAACCGTGTACAAATATTAAGAGAGCTACACGGTTTTTAGTTACATGTCCGTGTAGAATAGTTAGAGAGCTACACGGTTTTCTTATCAAATATCCGTTTCGCCCATTTTTCGGCTCAGATTCGCGATCCAACCGTCGGATCTGGACTTTTGGACTTTCTTTATAATTTTAGCATTTTTAGGGTCTTTTATGTATCTTTTATGCATTTTTGCAACTGTATTTCATCTACCTTTTCTTGTTACTAACTAATACCAAATTGTAATTGTAGAATGTGCCAAAGGAACCGCATTACACCAAGGAGCAGATCGACGATATCAGGTGTGTGTGGGCAAGGTGGTTTGTAACGGAATTTTGCAATGCTCAACATGGATTTCCATAATTTTGTATAATTTGGTGTATATGAATATTGTATAATTTATTGCATATGGATTTCTGGCTAATCTGAAAAATATGAATTTCTTGCTAATCTGGAAAATATTGATTTATTGCTAATCTGGAAAATATGGATTTCTTGTTATATGAAATCTGGAAAATATGGAAAATCTGGAAAATCTGGAATAGTTCTGTAACAAAACTGGCTAGCAAAACTGGAGGCTAGCCGAAAAACAAAAAATACAAAAAAAAAAAAATGTTCTTTCTACACAGACATTTAACTAAAGTCCGTGTAGAAAAAAAAAGAGCTACACGGACATTTAGTTAAATGTCCGTGTAGAAAGAGGAGAGCTACACGGACATTTAACTAAATGTCCGTGTAGAAAGAGTCAAGCTACACGGTTTTTTAGTTAAAAGTCCGTGTACAAAAAGAATTGTACACGGTTTTTTAGGTAATATCCGTGTAGCTCGGTAAAATGGAGAGCGACACATTCTGGTCTTTGTACACGGCTGTTTGTGAAGTTATACGTGTAGAATCTTTAAAATTGCACACGGGCAAAAGTCCGTGTGTAGTTATTGAACTAATCGTACACCCTCGATTTAAACACGGTAGGAAATCCGTGTAGCTTCTCCTTTATTGTCCGTGTATAATCTCTTTTTTTGTAGTAGTGTAAAGAAACAAAATATGTCTTTGCCAGCAAGCTGTTTTGGATTTGAGAATATATATAAAGTGACCGGATATTATTTATTCATGTGAGAACAAACATATATTAATTATATGACCAGAAGAGCCTTCTCAGAACAAGCATTAGAGTGATTTTATAAAGATAATTAATTCGAGATACAAAGATATTCAACAAACAGATATTAATTATATAGGGTTAGAACTAGCTAGGTCCTATATATATATATATATATATATATATATATATGGAACGTAAGTCTCTGTCTATGTTATATATTTACCCGGCATTAGAGTGATTTTATATAGATAGGGATGATAGGATAATAGGATCAGATACAAAGATATTTGACAAACAGATATTGAACTATGAATTCAACTCGTTGCGTTGATTTTGAACTATGAATTCAACTCGTTGAAACCAATTTATTTTATTAGTGATACATTTATATGTAAAATTTATAAATTTCAAATTAATTTAGTATAAAGTCAAGTTGTCAAGAATGATATTCATACAATTATCAGACAAATATTCAGAAATATAAAATGTATAAATGTTATAAAAACAACTTAAAATATTAAAAAAATAATTTTCTTCAAAACAACTTGCTCAAGTTGAGGAGGTTAGAGCGTTCAAGTTGGTGGAAATTTTCCACTAATAAATATATTGATATATAAAATGTCTTTCCATAGTCTTACGGTCAAATTAATGATTAGAAAGCCAGCTTAGCAAAAAATTAGCATTTGGAAATTTCTATCTGCTCTTTTGACTTTTGAAATACTTTGATTGTTCGTATATAACCTTTTATTTTATTTTTTGTTAATATATATTTATCTTGAATTTTTCAACTTCAAACAATTAGTATTTGGAAATTTCTTTAATTTATAATTGGTGAGTGAGGCTACAATATTACTTTGTTTTCAAATTCCAAATAGTGCATACAATTTCTTTAATTTTATATTTTCTAACATCATTTTACTATTTCTTTTAGATAGGTAAAAATTACCTGATCTAAAGTTTATGAACGATGCAAAAGTAATAATTTTCTACCTATCTAAAAAATAATAAAAATATTCTAAAAAAATGTAAAATCTGGTCTTCAAGTAAATTTTATATATATGGAGATCATATTAAGTAATTCAGATTAACTGTTTGAATCTTACAAGCAGAGATATAGGTCCATAACACGAACCAATCTGCACATTATAAAGTACCATAATCTCACTCAATAATTGACCATTAATTCATGGACAAATTTCATTAGTGCTCTTGCGGAGTTGAAGTTTAATGTTGCAATGTTTTCGTAGTCCATTTGTTATCTCTAACCTTACCTCTAAGTCAAAATTTTAATTGAGCCAAAGAACATACTCAATGTTACGAATTTCAAGCAAATTATAAAGCTTAGTCATATGCATATTTTAGTGCCAATATTAATATTTACACAAGAGCAAGTACTTAACCAGCAATTTATATCGCTCTAATATTGGTCAATTGTTTACGACTTTATGTACGTTGAATTGTACAATAAGTAGACGCTTCTGCTTGGTGCTTATTCTTTTAACTTGGTCATTACAACTAGTGGAAGGATACCACAACCATAGTTTGTATTCAACCGAATTCATTAAATATAATTAAACAACTTTGTTAAAATTATATTGTATGATTTATAAATGCCCCGCCATCTCTCCCTAGGAATATTAATGTGTAGGAATATATACAAGTTTTCAGTAGATTTTTGTGGGTTGGATACTATATATACATTCTCTGTATATCGAGCAAACTTACAAAATTGGGGCAGCCCAAAAAATTATTAAGGCGCAAGAATTATGTAGATCCTTACAAGCAATCTAGATTTTTGTAAATATTCATGACTTTTTCTTATTCAATATATTGTTGGCGACACTTTGTCGCTAACCTTCAAAAAAGAATTATGTAGATCCTCTATGTATAAGAGAATTGTTAAGCTTGCAAAATTGGTGAGGTGCGTTTTAGATGAAACATACACGTTAACAAAAAGCACTGAAAATAACAAGTCAACACAAACAAATTTCATTTCATACACACACTATCTCATGAAGCTAATTCATGCAAAATAAACATCCAAATATACTGCCAACAAGAATAACTCATTTATTAATTGTGAGTATAGTTAGTTTAAATCACACAAATTTGATGATATGTATAGTATATATATTTAGTTTGGAACTATATATTTAGCTTTTTACTGAAAATAAGAAGTAATAAAAAAAATAAGAATGCACTACAAAATAAAAATTAAGTAATTTCATAAGATATTAGAGAAAATCAATAAAAACTAATTAATTTTACAAATAAATTATTTATATTTTTGAACACTAACTCAAAAACGGAATAAAGTTATATGGAACTCTAAAATATTATATAATTGTTACTAGTTATAAGAATTAAAAATCAAACTAATATAATTTTATTTTCTTCTTGCAAGTAGTAAAAAAAGAAATTAAGAAACGTATAATAAGAAATTAAACAAACAAGATATATAAAAGAAATTAATTCAACGAATTCAACATACAGTTAAAAAAAATCAATAAAGAAACAAGAATTTAAAGAAAATAAGAATCAAGATTAATTTGTGTAAACTATTATTTAATTAGTTGCGATGGGCTCCATCTCCATCTCCATCTCCACTGTAGCAACATAGACCTTCTGATACACACTATTATTCTTAAAATATGACAAAGAAAAAAATTTGCAGGATGAAGTTGATGACATCATGGATAGGATATGATAAATTCCACATTTATGCATGCACCCAATTAGGTCACTTTACTAATCTTTCTCATTTTGATAAACTTAATTTTAATGGTAATTATATTTTATTTGTGTATTTTTCAAGAATTAGTTCTTTTTGGCGACTTTTTCAAGAAATTAATTCTTTTGCGGTGGTGAACCAAACCCACATAGGAAAAGCACATAGATTTGTGAAAAAACCACGGGAATTGGCCCAACAATTGGACGCGTATCTTTTGTAGTACTTTACCGTGAGGCACACAACTTTACGGCTTCGGGTTAATTCAAAAACGTTGCCTAGTCGGATAACGCAGGGAGCCAATATTATTTGTGCTTTGAGATTCATGCAAAGTTAAAATAAAAACGGTTCAGATCATCTCACTTTGCATAACAGTGCCTCTGTAGTAATACGGAGGTTACGAATTCCCAACAACCAATGGACGCTTGCCTCATCCCAGAATAAATTATGGAAATTTTGTTTGCACTTGGTTCATTTAATATTATTTGAGATAACGAATCAAACAACATTGCTGCTAGTGTTTTGGGGTCCAAGGACAATAAAAACAAAAATCGAAAGGATAATACGGTAAAGACCAAACTTATCTACTGTACGGTACGAAGTCATGATAAAAGCTTAATTGCAAGGTACTTCATTGAAAGTTCAAATTTAGATGCTTATCCATTTAAATGTTATGACGTTATATATTTCCACAACATGATTAGGACCAAGTAGATTAATATGAGAACTTCATTGTCAACATTTTTTTTGACGAAATTGCCCTTTTTCATCTTGCTTATCTAATAAAAGCAACTTTATCAATTTATGGGTTTTATTGAGTAAGAGAAAATGGGGGTCTATAATTAATCCCATACTTTTTGTGAAAAAAATTATATGATTGACTTTGGATATACATTTGACCTTTATTATTTGAAAGTCTGCCTCCGCCCCTAATGTTATCCCCCCACCAAGAGGCGAATCTTCCTTCAATGAATTGACCCCATTCATTTTCAATTATTTTTGTATCTATAACTTATTTTTGATATACTTTAAAGTAAAATATTATATATAGTGTAAAATTGATCCCGTTCATAGTAGAAAAATTGTATATGTTTGACCCCCAAAGTCTGAAAGTCTCGAGGGGCTCTCCTCCCGCCCCCACCCCATTCCTTAATAATTAAATTTTAGTTATGAATCATTTATATTGGAAAATAAGAGTCAACTCAATTAAACCCTCTGTTTTGAAGCAATGAGATATATTTATTATGTGTTTGACCATAATCACCTGAGAAATTTAAGCATGCATATTAGTGTGCTATAATACGTCAATGTACCAGACAGATTTCATTTATATAAGCAGAAAGAAAGGGATTAAAGAGAAGAAGATACAAGGGGCAATTTCGTCCAATAACATTTCTTATGTAAATTTAATTAGTTTTAAGCATTTTATCTAACATATTTAAACTGAAGATGAGAGAGATGGTAGTTTTGGTTCCTTAAATTTAATAGTTTTATATATAGTGTTGTTGACAGATAAGACCGAACCGGGCTGAAGAAAAGGAAAAAATCAATTGGGCCAGAAAGATGGGCCCAAACAAATTAGCCTTTCAAAGATTGAGACTCGAACTGCACATGCATACTACATCATTTAGCATTTCTAAGACTTAAGAACACTATTTTCTCCATCTTCATTCTTCACCAACAAATCTCAAGCTGCATGAACTTTGATGCATGCATTATAAATAATATTAAAATCACATGAACTTTAATTGTTAGGGTACATGTATGTCCATACCTTAAGTTTTGCTTTGTAATTTTCAATTTTTTTTTAAGTTCATTTTTAAGATTGTCAAATAATCATTGTCCAATAATCTCTCTTCTTATTTGAATATGTATTTTAGTATATAAGTTATATCATAAAAACCAAAAGTAAATTGCAAGATGTACTTGAGCCCACTATTTTAGTATAAGCTAGGAGAGGAGTCACCACAGCAGACCGGCTAGATCCAACCATTGTCGAGCTCTCCTCGAAACGAATAACATAAAAACTTGCATAGAAAAAATATTTCTAATTAGAATATGTTCTAGTCCCAATTGTAGTTTCAACTGTACAAAATAATATGTAAAAACTAATAAAAAATATTGCTAATTAGAATATGTTCTAGTCCCAATTGTTGTTAACTTTTCATTTCTGGGCCCCTAAAACCTGTACACCTTGAATCTGTCCAGCTTTAAACAATTTTTTATTTCAATCAAGCCATGAATTCCATAAAACAGCACCACAAATTATCTCAACTAAATTAGCATCTTTTAGTGGGATGCAATAATCTAATTCCCATAAGTCAACAACAATATTGCACTCAAATACAAACCTATTATAAGTAGTAATCCAAGACCATATAGACTTAGAAAAATGATAAGCGACAAATAAATGATCAACTGACTCCATCTCTGAACAATATACATATTGTCTATCACCAGACCAACCCCTTCTACTAAGATTATACCTTGTTAAAACCCTATTTTGTTTAACAAGCCATAAAAAAAATTTAATTTTTAGAAAAATGTTAGCACACCAAATACTCGGAAATTCAGTATTAGGGATTCCACCAAACTCAAGCCAACAATAAAAAGAATGAACAGTAAATTTGCCATGTGAAGTCCATCTCCACAAAATCTGGTTAGGTTTGTCTCTTAACGTAAAACTAAAAAATAGATTAACTAGAGAGCACCATTCTGTAAACAATCGTGTTTGTAACATGACATATTTTTTTAAATAAGGGCTGTCATTATAAACTCCAGTAATCATTTATTCAGTATACACACGTTATATACTATAACATCTGATTACACAATATTATCAACAAAAACAACAACAAAGCCTTTAGTCCCAAACAACTTTGGGAAGGCCAGAAATGAAACCCAACCGGTCATTACACAATATTATCAGACAAATAAAAATTAGAAAATAAATAAAAGTTCTTTAAAGAGTCCATTCTATCATCTACCACCAGATATACCAGAGAAAGATGTCATTGTAGAGGGATGAGACATAACATTCTCTGGTGTCATTGACATGGTAGAGGGATGTGACATAACATTCTCTGATTTTGTTGACATGGTAGAAGGATGTGACATAACATAAGAATCGAACCCTTCATTCTGAAGCATTGCAGGCGTGCTAAAGTTCATATATATCGCCGATAAGTCTGGTAGGGGTGCATCGCCTTCCAAATATTGCACAGCTTGTCGCATGCTCGGCCTGGCACTAGGTAGTGGATGTGAGCAAAGCAAACCTAGTTTTAGCACCATATCGACCTCCTCTACTATATAACATTCGCCTAATCTCGGATCCACAATATCGGCTAACGATCCGAATTTCCAGTGTTCTAACACGCGATCAACTAGAATCATTTGTTTCCCTTGTGCACTGGAATGTAACGGTCGCTTACTGCAAACAACCTCTAGCAGGAATGCACCAAAGGCAAACACATCAGTAAGAGGTGTTGCCTTGCCAGTTCTTGCAAGCTCTGGGGCAATATAACCCATTGTACCTGCCACATGGGTGGTTTGAGGGTCGGTATCATGATCGTATAGTCTTGCAAGGCCAAAGTCACCTAATCTAGCATTTAAATCACAATCTAATAAAACATTGCTTGCCTTAACGTCTCGGTGGATGACTACTTGCTCCCAATCTTCGTGGAGATATAAAAGACCTAATGTTATTCCTTTGATAATTTTGAATCGTTGGATCCAATTAAGGGTCAGATTTTCTTCACCATACAAATACTTGTCAAGACTCCCATTTGGCATGTAATCATATACCAAAAGGAGCTCCCCTTTCTTCCGGCAATAACCCAATAATTGAACAAGGTTTCTATGCCGAAGCCGGCCAATACTCACAACCTCTGCAATAAATTCCTTGATACCTTGGTTGGATTCGTGTGTGACTCGCTTGACTGCAACATCCAATTTGGACACAGGTAAAACCCCCTTGTAAACCCTCCCAAATCCACCACTTCCAAGCAACTCCTTTTCATTAAACCCATTGGTTGCTCGGTACAAATCTTTGTATGAGAAGCGATGTGGACCAAACTCAACTTCCCAATCTTCAAGCACTTCTGCGTACTTGAACCTCCTCTTCACATAGAGGAAAAGGAAAGCAACTAAAATAAGAATAAAGGCCACTGAAGCAAACGGTATCGCTATGTCTAAGACTTTTGATTGGCCTTTGGGGGTTGTATGTGAGAGCTTTGGTAACTTTGATAGGTCAACGGATGGTGCTGGTCCATCTAGTTTGAAGCTCCATCCAAGGATGTAATGAGAGGTATTCAAAGGGCCAGTGGAAGAAGAAAAGCCAACGTACATAGAATCTTTCAAAACTGTTGAGAGATTGAATTTATAAGAGAGTAGAGGTTTTCTTGGCTTAGAATTTCCAATGGGAGATAATGCGACAGTAATTTTTGTCTCTTGGCTCTCGTATTCAACCCATACTTGCATTGCTTTCCGACTGATAAGGCTCAAATTTTGAAAAGCACCTGAATCGTCGGCATAATAGCCGGCAGGAGCAGATCGGCTTGAATTCAAACTATTTATATCAATGCCAACATGGTTATTATTTATATCGTTGACATCAGGGTTAGCTACAGTGTCAAGCTCAACGGCAAAAATATGATTAGTGGGATTGCCATTATTTTGATCATTGAAGAGGCCCAAGTATTGTCTTGGCATGGCGGCGGAGAGATTCTTCGAGGGGGAGATGAAGAAGGCCATCCCACCGCTGCTGTGGCCAAGGTCGTCCGAAGTAATTGCAAATAAAAATGTGGTTGAGAAGGAAGAGGTGGTCGTGCCGAAGCGAATTGAAGAGGGGTAGAAAGCATGACCTTTTATTTGAGCCGTGTCGTTTGTTAACCTCAAAAGGCCATTTGACTCGATGTAAGCTTCACCGTCCAGGGTTAAATCTGCACCGGATAATCCATTGAATGTAAATTCCGCTTCTTGGCTGAATGAGAATGTGATTTTTAAGAGGAGAAAAGCCAAAGCAAAGTTTTTAATCATGGGCATGGCTAAAGAAACAAATTATTTGCTTAGAAGATGAGAAGCGCACTTCAGTGTATTTCTTAATTTGCCAGCAAGTTGCTGTGGATTTGAGAATATAAAGTGAGCGGATATTATTTATTCTGAGCGGATAAAGCACCAAGCAGAAGGGTCTACTTGTACAATTTCTGGTTAAATAATTGTTCTTGTGTAAATATTAATATTGACACTAAAATATGCATATGACTAAGCTTTATAATATTCTTGAATTTTTTGACATATGTTCTTTGGCTCAATTAAAATTTGACTTGGAAGTAAGGTTAGAGATAACAAATTAGGGACACTGATTTTGAGACGGTGAGTTGTAAATAATTTAATGAATTAATGGTCAATTATTGAGTGAGATTATGATACTTTATATGTAATGTGCATATTGGTTTGTGCTATGGATCCATATATTTGTTTTTAAGTTTGAAACAGTTAATTTGAATTGCTTAATATGATCTCTATGTGAAAATGTACTTGGATATCAAATTTTATATTTTTTTACTATTTTTTAGATACATCGAAAATTACTACTTTTCGCATGGTTCGGATTTAGATAAGGTATTTTTTTATAATTTTAAAAAATATAAAATTTTATCTCCAAGTACATTATTTCTGACTAGTTCAATGTTTCTCCTCCACAGAAAAAACGAGTGGTTTTGCAAATAAATTAAAGAAATTTCCGAATGCTAATGGTGTGAAGTTGCAAAAATCAAGATAAACATATATAAACAAAAATTAAAATAAAAGATTATATACGAACAATCAAAGTCGTTGAAGAGTCAAAATATCTAGATTTTTTTGCTAAGGTCGCTTTTTAGTACTTAATTTGACGTCGCTTTTTAGTACTTAATTTGACTAAGACTAGCGAAAGGCCGGGCCACGTGATCGCTCTAATCTCCTCAACTTTTGGTTGACACTTGACCTGCTGCTTGACAGCTTGAATGATTCCAAATCTATCACAGATTTTTATTTTTTATTTTACTGATGTCTCTGTTACCTGACACTGACGAAAGGACGCACAACACATGATTTCAATCCACCGTCAGTATCCACTTTTTAATTCAGAATTTAAATTTTGGTATGTACTTTTCCAACCTGATTATCTCCAATCCTTCTAACCGGCCACATAAAATCAAATGAGAAGAAACCAAAAATCAAATTCGGTATAAGATTTTGATTTCCAAAAGTTATTTTCGGTCCCCACAATTTCTCTCATCCCACCAAATTTAAAATGAATCTGAAATTCATATTCGGTCCCCACACTCTCTCCTCCCACCGAATTTAATCTTTAATAGAAATTTTTGACTAAAAAAAAACTTCAAATGCATACCAAAAATGAACACTACTCCAGAAAAAGAGATTGCAGACGGACATTACCGGAAGAGCAACATGGATTTCCCTGCCGTGTATGAGTTGAGGGTGTATAAAATGTACCCTCTATAGACACGGATATTTACCCGTGTATATCTAACGCTTTCTATACGGATTACCAAATAAATAGCCGTGAACATACACCTGCCTGTGGCGCTCTCCATATAACCGAGCAAAACGGATATTACATAAACGACTGTGTACGACTACTCTTTATTCACGGACAATGCAACTAAATGTCCGTGTCGGTTACTTTACCTACACGGACATTTAGTTGCATATCCGTGTCCCTCTCTTAACAAATCAATAAAAAATAAAATAATCCTTGTATCTCCGAACTCGTTCTACACGGACATTGGTCAGAACAACCGTGCCGAATTACTCTACCTACACGGACGTTTAATGTCATATCCGTGTCCTGTGATAACTATCGTACACGGACAAATATAAAATAATCGGTGTAGAACACCGAAAATGATCTACACGGGTTTTTGTTAAATAACCGTGTCAATTATTGTTTTCTACACGGACTTTTAACTTCATATCCGTGAAGCTTTCTTAACTATCATACACGGACTGTATAAAAGAATATCTGTACTCATTTCTACACGGTTGTTTGTTTAACAACGGTGTGGAATTACTGTGTTCTACACGGACGTTTAGTTTCATATCCGTGAAGTTCTCTTAACTACCATACACGGACTATATAAAAGCATCCGTGTAGCTCTCTGTACACATACACGGGCTTTTGTTTAAAGTCCGTGTAGCGTTTTCTTTTGACACGGACTTATAATTCACATCCGTGTAGGTATCGTAACTATCATACACGGACAAATATAAAATAATCCTTGCTCGCTCAACTCGTTCTACACGGGCTTTCGTTTAATATCCGTGTAGAATTGTCCCATTTTTTTTTCTTGATTTTTTTCATTTCTGGGCTAGCCTCCAGTTTAATTTGCTAGCCAGTTTTCCTACAAAATTCATATACCATTCTGTTTTGCTAGCCAGTTTTCCAGATAATTTGACATTAAATTATGCTTGCTAAATTCATATATACACTAAATTGTTATACAAATCCATGTTCAGCATTACAATATTGAGATAGAAACCATCTTGCCCAGCTACATCTTACATAGTCGATCTGCTCCTTGCTGTACACAGCTTGCTTTGATGGTTGCTACAATTATAATTTGGTATTAGTTAGTAACAAGAAAAGGTAGATGCAAGACAGTCGCAAATATCAATTGCTAATTTAATGAAATGAGAATTATAAGTAAGCATAATATGAAAATATCAATTGCTATTATATAGGCACAATTAATATGAATTACATACCACATCTGGAAATGTGAATTGCATTCTTTCGACAAAGTGAAGCATGGAAATCATCAGGTAATATCCGCATTCCCAACCCGCCTCCTGTTGCGGGCTCTACAATTTACATTTAGCGGCCTATGTTAGAATGACAATAATTTTTTGAACATAATATGAAATTATAGAATTGTGTTGTGCTCACCGGCCACCAGCTCCATTTTCTTGTCCGTACTGCGCAATCCTCCTTGTTTAACGTATGTAGCAAAAGCCCTTACAAAATGGAGCGACTCTAATTAGCAATTCCACAATTTGTTATAATTGGGAAAAAATCAAACATAGTGAAAGATTATTGCTTACTTTTGCACATACGGGTAGATTGCTTTGCACGTGCTAAATCCGATCCTTTCTTTGGGCTGCAAAGAATCTATCAAGTAAACCGCACTCAGGCAAGGCACAATGATGATCAAACACCAGTGTCCCCTGTGGGAGGAGAAGAATTATAGGATCTTAGCATACAGTACCCAGATATTTTGGCATATATAATAGTGAGACACGTGTTTGCTTGACTTGATGGTGTGATTTCAATTATTTATATATTTAATCACAAGGTTAGAACTAACATCTGGTGGTATGGCAAGAGAAGAAATCTCTTCTTCGCCTTAGTAGCTTGGAGCATCGCGCCACACAGGTAATTCATAGCCTCCTTCGTAGCATTTTTCACGTTCAACGCACTAAGTACGCTGGGGTCCAGAAAAGCACACAAGTTCTGTTTGCCCTTGCAGTGAGTACTATTGATTAGCCTCCTAAAAAATTATCATATGACATTAGAATATATTCTTCAGTGCTATACACATGATATAAACAATTTTTGGTCACTAACATGAGGAAAATGGTGATGTGCCCCATTTCGAGCCATTTATCGGACCCCGAGGCGTGTAGAAAGTCCTTGAGGTCGGTGAACGACAGCATTACAGTCGAGCCATCGTGTAGAAATATCCCCGGAGGGACAGGTATGACGACTTCCGTCATGTCCTTGGGTGCCGCCATCAAGCGGTCGTGTAGATCCCGCAAATCCTTTCCGGGAAGGAGCTTGTATTCTTCCTCGGTGAGCAGACGAGGTGGAGGTCCTGCTGGTTGGACAGGAGGGTCATGGCCTGCTGGTCAGGCAGTAGGGTCAGCAACTACTGGTCCGGCCGTAGGGTCAGGTTCTGATGTTTGGGCAGGAGTGTCATGGCCTGCTGGTTGGGCAGTAGGGTCAGCCGGAGCAGCAGTTGCTGACCCTGCTGTGGGAGCAGCAGTTGCTGACCCTGCTGCTCCGGCAGGAGAGACATGTTCTGCTGTTTGGGAAGGTCCTTCTGCTTCGTCCCTCCGTACCGGTGACATCACGCCCTCCGTGCGACTACCATCATCTCCTCGTGTCTGTATCGAAATTTTTTACCTTTTTCAAGTATTTCAAAAGGAAGTGCTTTGAATGTAACCAAATAACTTGACTATTTATGCATTACCTGATCCAAAATAATCTGATTCTTGGGCCATTGTACGAATGACAGCCGGGCATCATCGACATAGAGCATGCCACTCTCAATTATTTGGATAGGAAGAGGTATGCGCTCCCATCCCTTCACGACATTGTCAATCTGTACGGCGGCATGGCCGGGAAGTAGCGGCTGATTGTGCACTTTGTCGGCTGCTGGATGTACCATACCCTTAGCAACAATCAGAGGCTTACTCCCGAACCACAGCACGAGTTCGCATTCTGTGGCGTCCTGCATTTTCGTGCAAGTAGTTATTTTTAAATTGGAATATTGTCCAACAAGTAGTAATTGCCTTTAGAATACGAACAAGTAGTGATTACCTTTAGATGATCCAAATCGTCTCCGAACGTCCCGGATGCCTGACTACTTCGCCGAACTCCCGTTGGGGTGGGAGGTGCTTGCTCGGCTGGCTGCGCCATAGCTGTAAAATCGGCACGCAACCTTGATTCCAACTCCTTAATCTTTGCATCGTACTCGGCGCTCACCTCCTTGCGCAATTGCGCAACTATCTCGTCTTTGTTCACTTTCGCACGAGATTTCCTTCGAGGTTTTGGTCCATTGAATACGTCCTTCCAGCCCCTGTAGGCACCTACGCCCCTTACTCGACCAGGGTGTTCTGGATTGCCGAGCGCTATGGACAATGAGTCATCTTGCCTTACGACCGACCGGGCACCGGAATTGACCTCCTCCTCCACCTCCAATTGTGAATAGAAAAATTAGTTATAGCAAAAGAATTAGTGATGTACACAAAGTTTTTAACACGCTTGAATTACACATAGTTCTAACGAACGACTCTTACCATTCTCTGAGCCACCGGTTGCAACGCGGGATGTAGTACGATCCTCCCATCAGCGGTTAACTCGGACCTTGCCAACGTCCAATTTTGGGCCCTAGGATTTTTGATCCTAACCACGGGTGAGTCAACATCTTTGTTTAACTCCAGTATTTTAGCCCACTCCTCCCTTTTACCCTGGTAACCACCCGACCCCAACTTGTGCGGATACTTGTTCATTCCTACGATCCTCCTGCCCTCCTCCCTTTTTTTCTTCACACATCCAAGTAAAAAAATTAGCCTAATATTTTCTATTTATTAAAAAGTAAATAAACCAATTAAAAAGCAAACAAAAAAATTACAAGTTGTGAGTGGAACACCATTTCAACTTCATATTAATTCAGTTATTCAAAATAAACACCATTTCACATTTATATATGATTGGAACAACAGCAACAGGGTCAGTGGCGGATCATAGTAGTGTCTGGGGGGTGCTAAGCCACCCCAAGTTTTTAAAATTTTATTACTAAGTATATAAAAATCATACTAATTTGTTTCTTTTATATGTATAAGCCCCCCTATAATAATATAACAAAGTTAAAGGGTTTTAATGTAAAAAACAAAAATTACAGACCGGCTGTCTGGCTTCATTCCTATTTGAGTAATTGGGCCCTGTGTGTGCAGTGGAAAAAAAAGTAAAGAACCCTATCCAAATTGGAAAGGTCATACTAAAGAATTGATGATAGCTTTTTTTTTTGAGATAAAAGTCTGTGGGCATTGAAATTTCATTAAGCTAACAAATGTAAAATTACATGCTAAGTTCCTACCAGCCAACTAATTTACCAGTATCTAAGTGGATTACAAAGTTCAAATAAGAAAACAATGAAAGATAGTACAAAACCAAATACATGCATTAGCTAAGGAAATATAAGGCTCTAACTAAGCAATTATTCGAAAAACCCAAATTAATGATAGCTAATCCTCTGAGATATCTCAACTTTTGCGTAACAGACGTGTACGGTGCCTTTCGGGGATAGCGCAGGGGTAGTATTATTTGTGCTTTGAGATTCGTGCAAAACGTATTTGAACGGTTAAGATATTTAAAAAAAACACTCAAAGTTTGAGATATCTTAGAGGATGTGAATTTACCAACATAATTCAAATCGATAAAGGAAAAAAGGTAATTTTGCTGAATTTACATACCTTGAACTCGTCCGTGCTCTTCATCTCCACAAACTTCTCCCACTTCTCTTGAGTCACCCAAGGATAGTAGCCTACCGGGCATTTACCTTGATCCATCCAATCCGTACTCAGCGTGCTTTTGAATTGCTTTCAAGCTTCACTCATTACCTTCAAGGTCTTATCCTTTACCACTTCCGGGATGTCATCCGGGATGTTCCACTGAGCCTGCATTGACACCCAAATTACTGCATTTAAGTTCATGTACAATTAAAAAAAAGATATTAACTGGTTAGGTACTTCACCTTCACAATGTTCCACCAGTCGTTCTTTTGTTCTTCCGAAAACTTATCCCATCTCTCTACCAGAATGTCTGCCTTTTGCTTCGCCAAATTGCACACATAATTTCCGTACTCAGCTCGTCTGTTACCCTTCGCACACCCATTTTTACTGAACTCGATTTCCAGTTGCGTTGCCTCGGACGTGGACGCGCACATTGTCGGACCTCTTTTCCTTTTGGCCGAACCTGATTGGGCAGCAGCTTGGTGTTCGCCTTCTTCCATCATATCTACGTTCTCATTCTCAATCGACATGGTTCTATAAAAAAAAAATAGAACTTTTTCAGTAAATACCAAAGTAAATACAGTAAATACAAGCAGTAAATACCAAAACTTTTATACCAAAATTTCTTCGCAATGGAGGTGTTGAGCGTTTCCCCGAGAAAGAAGAGGTAGGTTGTCGGACCGGAGAGTTGGTTGGACAGGAGAGGCGACGAAATCGAGGTGAGGTGGGGAAGAAGGACTCGAAGCAGCGCGAGCTAAGTTTCGAAATGTTTGGAAAAGAATTGAAGGCGCGAGCTAAGTTATGAAAAATTTGGAAGAGCAGGCGCGTAATATGTATTGTAACCCTAATTCTACACGGACAATTCACTTAATTCATTCGTGTTGGAACACTTTTATACACGGACATTTGATCTAACCTCCGTGTAGAGAGGAAGTAGAAGATATACACGGACTTTTTATCAAATATCCGTGTAGAAAGACCCTCTTGACACGGATATTAACTTAACAACCGTGTAGAAAGATCCTTTCGACACGGACTTGATTTTGACGTCCGTGTCTAGACCTTTTCGGACATTGCAACAACACTCGTGCACGAATACCTTTCGACACGGCCGTTTAATTAAACGTCCGTGTCTTTTTACAATTATACACGGACATGTAATTAAACGTCCGTGATAAAAGTATAAAAATCAGATTATTTATTTAAGTTTTGTTTAATTTGAACAATTCCACGACGGAATTCGAAAAGTTGCCTTTTTATTATTTCTAAGGAGAAGACGAAACGACTCTTCAAAATTCTATATAATCTGAGAAACCCCGATTCTGATTTGGAATGTTCAAATGGCCGTGCCACCGCCCCCCTCAAGTGTGCCACAGCGAAGCCCAAGGGGGCACCCACCACCAAATGTGCCAGAGCCACGGCCCCCCTCAAACCCTCCCGAAGTCCCTCTCGAATTCCCCGCCGAAGGTCCCGCAGTCCCTCCCGGCTTCGAAATGCCTCCTCCCTACGTGAAGAGGACATGGCCATGGCCCCCCTCAAGTGTGCCACGGCGAAGCCCAAGGGGGCACCCACCACCAAAGCCCTACATAAGTAGGGGCAAGCGAGCCAGACCATTCTTCCCTTGGATTACAAGGCCAAGGCAGCCACCACCATCTAACTAGTTTAATTAAGTTATTTATTTTTTTGTTTGCTTTGTAGTTATTTTGTAGTTTTTCTTTAAATTTGTGGTACATGTATGAGGATCCTTTCTTTTGGTACGATGTATGGGGATCCTTTTTTATGTAATATATTTTGTTCTTTAATCAACAATTTTTTTTTACACAGTTTCTTTTTTGTTAAATACTTCATGCTATCTAAATAAATATTTTTATAGATATGAATTAGCAGCACAAAACAACAACATGCAACAATATATAAGCACTACAAAGGTTATTACTTAAAAACCTTCAATATTTAAAACTTTGATTCTAAGTAAAATACTTAATGCTGTCTAAATAATCTGATTTGAAAACATAAATTAACACTTACCTGATATGAAGAATAAATAATTTATGGGGACTTTACAAAATAATTACAAAAGCTAGCATTAACATAGAATAATTTCCGGGAATTGCAAATTAATAAACCTTTTTACACGGATGTTTAATTAAATGTCCATGTATGAATACCTTTCTATACGGACGTTTAATTAAAGGTCCGTGTAGCTCGCATAGCATTTCTACACGGATGTTCAATTAAAGAGAACGGAGTAGGTCCGATGCCCATCGGACCTACTTTCATGTTCAACGATGATGACCGTCCGATCTAATGTAAGATATGCGCGCACGGAAACTGAAACAGATACGAACGAATATTAATCTAATCCGCACGACTTTTAAAGCAAATAGACGGTGATTAAACCCATCGCAAGCAAATGCGAACGAATCAGATAAACTTTTTTTCAACGATGATGACCTACTTTTAATATGTTATGTACGAGAGCAGCTTGTGTCCGATGCCCATTGGACCCAAAGTGAGTTCGATGGGCTCTATGACCGTCCGATCTATCTCAAGATCCGTGCGCACGTAAATTAAAGATGGTGCGAAAGTTCTGGCGGGAATCAATCGTTATGTACGTATATTTTAGGGGAGCGCACAGCTTGGGTCCGATGCCCATCGGACTCAAAGTGGGTTCATGCCAGAACTTTCGCGCCCAGCAGCTTGTGTCCGATGCCCATCTGTTTTACGATTGATTCCCGCCAGAACTTTCGCGCCATCTTTAATTTACATGCGCACGGATCTTGAGCTAGATCGGACGGTCATAGAGCCCATCGAACTCACTTTGGGTCCAATGGGCATCGGACACAAGCTGCTCTCGTACATAACATATTAAAAGTAGATCATCATCGTTGAAAAAAAGTTTATCTGATTCGTTCGCATTTGCTTGCGATGGGTTTAATCACCGTCTATTTGCTTTAAAAGTCGTGCAGATTAGATTAATATTCGTTCGTATCTGTTTCAGTTTCTGTGCGCGCATATCTTACATTAGATCGGACAGTCATCATCGTTGAACATGAAAGTAGGTCCGATGGGCATCGGACCCAAGCTCCTCCCGGTTTTTTAGAGTGATTTTTGTGATAATACAAGTTAAAATTCAAAGATCTCAGATAATACAGCTTGATGGATGGGTAAATAAAGATAAAATTCCATCAAAATTTGCTGCACTTGATTAAAGGCTGTAATCTTTGATTTGAACGGTCCCGATCAATCAACGGACTAACTATTTTTGTGCGTCTTCACAATCTCACAAGGCAAGAGTTTATGTTTCATGAAACATAAACTCTTGCCTTGTGAGATTGTGAAGACGCACAAAAATAGTTAGTCCGTTGATTGATCGGGACCGTTCAAATCAAAGAGCATTGCATTTATTGTCTTCCGTGAAAGTTTGATCAAAAAATATTTTTATTTACCCATCTATCTAGTTCATTGAAGATTGAAGTATCGTATGACCACAAACACTTCGTGCTGGATCAAACCTCATACATAATAAATTTTCCAAACTTTTATGTTGGTTACATTCAATGTCCTCCCTTGATCATTTTAAAACAGATATGGAATGATTTCATTGCAGATCGACCGTTGATTTTCCGCTTGAAAATGAACGGTCCAAAAATATTTTTACAATTTGAAGGGACATACAATGATGAAAGTTTATAAAAATAATATGTATAAGTATTATTTGGCCATATAAGATGTAAAAAAAATAAAAATATATTTTTTGAATTATTTTCGTATGTACTATTGTACATGTATTAGGTGATTAGTAAATATCATGCTTTGTTGACCGTCCGATAAACGAAGAACGGTCCTGATGTCTTCATTTAAGAGGTGGTGGGTAGATTTTCCACACTCTGAGGTAACATAATATTTCTGTTTAGATCTGGTTCTAGATGATGCACAAGATCCTTTAATATTTGTGCATAATAATGATTAGACGGTCGGATATAACCACAGATATTATGTTACCTTTGAGTTTACGAAAGCCCCTTCTATCCCTCCTCTCTGTGGATAAATTTGTTCGACTTTCCCTCCTTTAGCTCCCTGTCTCCCTCCCAAAAATTAAAAACAAATTTCACGAAAATTTTCGCCTAGGTTGGCTTTTCCCCGCGTCACTTTCCTTCCCCTTTTTACACGGATGTTTAATTAAATGTCCGTGTATGATACCTTTCTACACGGACTTTTAATTAAACGTCCGTGTAGCTCGCTTTGCATTTCTACACGGATGTTCAATTAAAGAGAACGGAGTAGGTCCGATGCCCATCGGACCTTCTTTTATGTTCAATGATGATGACCGTCCGATCTAATTTAAGATATGCGCGCACGGAAACTGAAACAGATACGAACGAATTTTAAACTATTCCGCACGACTTTTAAAGCAAATAGACGGTGATTAAGCCCATCGTAAGCAAATACGAACGAATTACGAGAGCAGCTTGGGTCCGATGACCATTGGACCCAAAGTGAGTTCGATGGGCTCTATGACCGTCCGATCTATTTCGAGATTCGTGTGCACGTAATTAAAGCAGACGCGAAAGTTCTAGCGTGATCTTAAAGCAGATCACGCGATCATCGATCACAAAACAAAAAAGTTCTGGCGTGATCTTAAAGCAGATCGGACCTACTCTCAAGTCTTAATTTGTAACCGGAAATTAAATAATATAGAGTTCAAGAGCACAAAAAATTAAAATACTTCATATATTAATTTCAACATAGGGATAGTTACTGGATACATCATCACTTAATACAAAACAAAAACATAAAATATATAACAAACATAAGTATCTATCCCTAATTAAAAAACTATTCTTTCTCACTAATTGCCTCCCCTTTTTAATTTTAACATCCGTGTCCCTCCCCAAACAGTCATAGCGATCATTTCCGAATTTAGAAATACAACTCCACAGCAGGCGATTTCTCCAAATGCTCGACCAACCTCTCCCAACTGAGATTTCTCCCTCCTCTGAAGGCAGAACAAGCACATGCAGCCTCCCGGGAGAAGTTCTTCAATCTGAGTTGGAGAGAAAGGTCGAGCATTTGGAGAAATCGCAACGAGGATACTCGGCCTTCGAGAAATAGATAGGTGAGATTGGCAAAGGACTCGAAGCGGCGCGAGCCATGTCATTTATTATATTGTTACCCTCTTTCTACTTGATCAAAACGGCGCCGGGAGGAGATTGTCTTTTATACCAAATTTTTCCATTTTTCTACACGGATTTTACCTTTAACAATCCGTGTAGCTCCCCTTCCCCATTAAACCCTAAACCCTATACCCACGGACATTTACTCTAACATCCGTGTTTGATTACATTTTGACACGGACCTTTATTAAAAAGCCGTGTAGCTCTCCTCATTTTGTGTGGATTTTAGTGAAATAATCCGTGTACGTTACTATTCTCCTCACGTATTATTAAATAAAAGGCCGTGTGTGAAGTAATTGACAACTTTGACGGTGATTAACTTGTTATTTTTTATATTATTTGAAAGTGATAATAAATAAGTATCGTATTATTTGAACTCGAAATGTGTGAAACGCCAATATTTTTTTACTGAAATTTAATATTTCAACTAATTTTCAAATCCTAATAGAACTATATTAACTGGAAATATTATTTTACTAATATTTAATATGTGAACTAATATGTAAAAACCTTTATGTTGTTTTGAAATAGAAATATTTTAACTAGAATATTATTTAAAAGTTGTTTCCAAACAAGATAATTAAAAAGTTATTTTCTAAACAAAATAAATATTATACATCTGCCTTTTTTTTTTTCTCTTTTTTTCACTGATTTCACATTACATTCGGCCCATATTCCTTCATTGTGGTCGGATCGCAAATAGTTTGCTTCATCTTGTTCTTCAATTGAGGCTACCTCAGTTTGCACGTCGGTACAAAATGGAGGTATTTCGTCGAACTGGTCATACTCTTCTTCGTCGACGACGTTTTCTACCCCAACAATTCTTCTTTTCCCAGATAGGACGATGCTCCACCTATTATCACTCAGGTCAGTGACATAAAAGACTTGGGTTGCTTGCTTGGCGAGTATAAACGGATCGTCAACATACGCAACTTTATTAAAATCAACGAGTGTGAACCCGTCGTTATCAACTTTAACACCCCGGTCTTCGACCCATTGACACCGAAACAAGGGAATGCTAAGGTCAGGACTGTAAATGAGCTCCCAAATTTCCTCAATAACGCCATAATATGACTTTGATGCTATTACGGGCCGGGAATCTCCGGATCTACTGAATTCTTCAGACGTCGCCACCAACGTCACCCCACTATTTTGCATCGTGCTCTTATCACTTTGGGATTTAGTGTAAAATGTATATCTGTTAATTTCGTATCCTTGGAATGTTCTAACAACAATTCGGGGTCCTTCGCCCAGCAATCGAACAATTTCATTTACGGGCCCCCTATCGGGGTGTGACTGCACCCTTTCTCTCAGCCATCCTACAAATGAATGATTATGCTCGTTGGTAAGCCACTTCTGACTTCTCGTGTAGTACTCTTGTTGAAGGATTGTCATGTGCTCATCTATATAGGGAGCAACATCTGTCATGTGCTGTAGTACCAAAAAATGTGCCTTCTGTAGTTCATCTCTATCAGCAACTATGGCTTTCAACCCAATTGTCCCGACTCCTTGGAGCCTTCCCTCATATCGAGACTTTGGAACGCCAATAGGACAGACACCGGTCATGTAGTTGGTGGAAAAATCAATCACCTCTTATGTGGAATATCCTTCTACAATGCTACTTTCCGGTCGATGTCGGTTCCTTACATATTTTTTCAAAATTCCCATGTATCTCTCGAATGGATACATATACCGCAGGAACACAGGACCACAGATCTTGATTTCTCTCACTAGATGAATAACAAGGTGAACCATAACATCGAAAAAAGATGGCGGAAAATACATCTCAAGTTGGCAAAGAGTAGTGACGACTTCCACCTCCAAAGAGTCCAGTATTAGAGGGTCTATGACTTTGGAATTTATTGTATTGAAGAAAAAACAAAGCTTCGTAATTGTTTGACGAACGAGCTTTGGTAAAACCCCCCGAATTGCAACAGGAATCATATGTGTCAATAAAACATGACAGTCGTGAGATTTCAGACCGACCAGTTTTAGGTCCTTCATCGACACCAGCTTTTTAATATTCGAAGAATACCCTGATGGGACCTTAATAATATGGAGGCATTCACAAAAGATTGTTTTCTCTTTCTTCGACATTGTGCACATTGCGGGGGGTAGGTACGCGCGCTTTCCTTTCTCCTGCGGTGCAAGCTCGGGTCGTATTCCCATTTCTACCATGTTTTTTCGAACTTTGATACCATCTTTAGTCTTCCCCGGAATGTTCAATAATAAACCAGTCAAACTGTCACAGACATTTTTTTCAACATGCATGACATCTATGCAATGTCTCACTTCTAAATATTCCCAGTAAGGTAGGTTCCAAAATATGGACCTCTTTTTCCAAATATTCTTCGGCATTTCTGTGGCACACTTCCCAAATACAACATCAAGGTTTTTAACACGCTCGAAGACACCCTTCCCATCTAATGGACGACGGGCCACTCCAAGCTCAACTTTTCCGTTGAATGCCTTCTTCTTCTTACGATGTGGGTGATTAATTGGAAGAAACCTACGGTGCCCCATAAATACATTCTTTTGACAATTCTTCAACCTCAGCACCTGCGTATCATCTTCACAAATAGGGCACACTTTTGCTCCTTTACAAGTGTAACCCGATAAATTCCCGTACGCGGGAAATCATTTACGGTGCAAAACACCATGGCCCGCAAGTTAAAGGTCTCTTTCATGTACGCATCCCACACCAGGACGCCATCACGCCACAATTTTTGGAGGTCCTCGATTAATGGTGCGAGATATACATCTATGTCATTTCCGGGTTGTCTGGGTCCTTGGATTAGTAATGACATCATTATATACCTGTGTTTCATGCACAACCAAGGAGGAAGATTGTAGATGGCTAACAGAACTGGCCAAGTACTGTGCCGACTGCTCATGCTTCCAAACGGACTCATTCCATCTGTGCTCACCACAATCTTGAGGTTTCTTACCTCGGAACTAAAATCTTTGAAATGTCTATCAAAATTTCTCCACTGAGGAGAATCAGCCGGGTGTCTTAGTTTACCGTCCTTTTTGTGCCCTTCTTCATGCCAACGCAATAACTTCGCATCTTTGGGATTTGCAAATAACCGTTTGAATCTCGGTATTATCGGCAAATACCACAACACCTTAGCCGGAGGCCGGCCCTTTTTGCCGTCGTCACAATCAGTAGTGCCCTGGTCCTTACGTTTATACCGAGAAACACCGCACTTACGACAAACATGCATGGCCTCGTACTCATTATGGTACAATACACAGTCATTCGGACATGCATGTATTCTTTCGATCTTCAAACCCACTGGACATATCAACTTCTTCGCCTGACATATTGTACGGGGTAACTCGTTGTTATCTGGGAGCATTTCTCCTAAAAGCTTTAATAAGGACGTAAAAATCTTATCGCTCCAACCATTTTCTGCTTTCAAGTTAAATAATTTCAGCACAGCTGACAGTTTCGTAAATTTGGTACACCCGGGATACAACGGCTTTTTGGATTCATTAGACAAATACTGAAATTTATCATAATTTTTATCACTAATTTCATCTTCCACATCATGTAACATGTCCTCCAGATTATCAATATACTCGTGTACTACATTTTCAGCGATATCCGTCTCCAGCTCATCATCGTCGTTGCGATCAAGTTCAACATTATCAAAATTTTCGACATTCAAATCATCATCGCTGAAATCAAGTTCAAAATTATCCAAAATTTCTACATTCTCATCGCTCTCTTCACAACGGTTAGAATTCTTATTGGTACAACTACTTTCCCCAAATTTCTCATCATGCATGAACCAACATGTATATCTTTTCTTAAATCCACGAAAAATCAGATGAGCTCTAATTTCTTCGGAGTCCCAAATCTTAAAAAAAATTTACAATCTCTACAAGGACACAAAATGTCGGCTTCCTTCATCTTCACTCTATACCTCTCAACGAATTTTATGAACTCATCAACGCGACCCAAATATTCTTCACTATCACGTCGCAATTCATACATCCAACTTCGATCCATCTGTAAATTAAATTAAAAAAATGATTTCAATTAATCATGGTCAACATGTAAATTGGTACCAAATTCTAGGCTTACAAAGGGCCGGTTTACAATCCTAACCCACTCTTTGAATATTAGGTCCCATATGTGAACACATATTAGCGAGATTTAATTAGTATTTGAGAAAAATTCGGCAGCATTTCCCCTTAACTCCCCAAGTATGCGTAAAAACCACATACTTGTAGGAGCATTAAGGGAAAATACCGTCGAACTTTCCTCAATTACTAATTAAATCCCGCTAATATGTGTTCACATCCTAAATGAGACCCAATATTCAAAGAGCAGTCCCAAAACGGGGACTATCCAAAATTAATCCCTATTGGATTAATTTTGGACGGGCAAAGGACCTAAAAGCATCAGTAGGTCGGTTATTGGACAACAATACACTAATTACACATGATCTAAATAAGTACAAATAAGTAACATAAAAATAGAGGAAGAAAAGGAAAAAATATATATATATACACTAACCTTAGAAAGATAGAGAGGAGAAAATACAAACTTCAAAGATCTCAGATAATACCAGCTGCTGGCCTTTGCAGAAATCGGATCAGCGCATTCAATACAGAGAGAGAGAGACAGTATTAATTACTCGATAAAAAATCGGCGCTGGAAGGAGAAGGCCTTTTATACCAAAACCCTACAAAGACTTTTCTCCACGGATCTTAAGTCAAGAAATCCGTGTAGCTCTCTCACAAATCATACACGGTTAATTGTATTTAAGAACCGTGTGTACAATGCTAGCATTTTCTAGGAATTTATAAAAAAATCCGTATCACTTAAGATAGGAGAACGCGGTTCTACACGGATTTTCAACAAACAACCGTGTACATTTACTTTCTACACGGATATTTCGTTAAGAAATCCGTGTAGCTCTCTAACAAATCATACACGGCTATTTTTACTTAGAACCGTGTATAATGTACAAATATCCGTGTAGCTATTTCGTACACGAATATTCAACAAATATCCGTGTACAGTTACTATTTGGACACGGTTTTAAGTTAAATATCCGTGTATGTTATCCTGTATATTTTTTTATTAACAATTTTTTTCTGGGCTAGCCTCCATTTTTGCTAGCCAGTTTGCTACAAAATTCAATATTGAGTTTACCACCAGATTTTCAGATAATTTGACATCCAGTTTTCCAATTACAGCACACAAATTATACTTAGCATTACAAAATTCATAAATTCAACTCCTTATTTACTATTACAGCACAAAAATTACTAAATTCACTAATAAAACATTACAAGAAAATGCTTACAAGAACATTACTAGAATTCACAAAAATTACTAAATTCACTAATAAAACATTACAAGAACATTACTAAATTCACTAATAAAACATTACTAATATGCATAAATTCATATTTTATTTAACACCTTACAAGAGCATGCTTTATCTTGGTTAGGTTCCAAAGAAATGGGGCAGACTAACTTTCAACTAATAAAATATTTTCTGAAAATTAAATTATGTTTTAGTCCCAAGTTTTTGGCGATGCACAAATGGACATGTGGCAGTGTTAATTATTACGTTGTTGTTTAAATTCTTTCGCAAACCACATCTTATTCAAAGGGAGTTTGTGTAAGAAATTAAACAACAATGCACTGCCACATGCCATTTCTACACCGCCAAAAACTTGGGATCAAAACATGATTTAATTTAAAGAACATGTTTTATTATTGAAAGTTAGTTTTACCCATTTCTTTGGAACCTAACCAAGAAAAAACATGTTCTTGTCAAGTGTCAAATAAAATATAGTGAAAATAAAAAGAAAATGAAATTCATCACATGCTGTCCATCGGAAAGTTCATCACAATCTGTAAATAAAAAAAAATGATGAGTAAGTAAGCAACAATAAGTAACAGAAAATTAGAGGAAGAAACGGAAAATACATGCCAGAGATGAAGGAGATATTCATGCCAGAAGTGAAGTCCAGATGTAGGTTATCAATTATATCACATCGCTCGTCTTGATAGATGAGCTCCAAAGATAGCGACTTATCTTGATAGATAAGCGATCTGACATAATTGATAAATCTAAATCAAAATTCCAATTATTAACAGTGAAATGATTGTCAAAGTTGATCATAAGCGAAATGTAAAGTGACCGGTCTTTCTCTCTTCCTAAGGTTATACAGGAGAACCTACAATTTACCTATTAATTGCAAACACTAACCTTTATGTTTGTTGAATTACTTGATCAAGACGGCGCTGCAAGGAGAAGGGCTTTTATACGGCGGGGGAAGGAGAAGGCCTTTTATACCAAAACCCTACACTTTTCTACACGGATTTATACTTAACAATCCGTGTAGCTCTCTAACAAAGGATTCACGGATATTCAACAAAAATCCGTGTAGCTATTTCGTACATGGCTATTCAACAAATATCCGTGTACAATTACTATTTCGATACGGTTTTAAGTTAAATATCCGTGTATGTTATCCTATATATTTTTTTATTAACAATTTTTTTCTGAGCTAGCCTCCAGTTTTGCTAGCCAATTTGCTACAAAATTCAATATTGAGTTTACCCCCAGTTTTTCAGATAATTTGACATCCAGTTTTCCAATTACAGCACAAAAATTATACTTATCATTACAAAATTCATATTTAGCATTACAAATCCATGTTCAGCAATTACAAAATTCATAAATTCATCTCCTTATTTACAATTACAGCACAAAAAATTACTAAATTCACTATATTTTATTTAATTACAAGAACATGCTTTATATTTGAAACACAAAATCGGTGGATGGCATACAAACCGGTCAATTAATAAGGGTAAACTAAAAATTCATGTACACTAAATTATACAAAATTATACAAATCCATATTGAGTATTACAAAATTTAAATTGAAACATTATACAAATCCATATTGAGCATATATTATACAAATCCATACTGGGTAGACATATCCTTCTTCCTGAGCCTCGATCCCATAATGATTTTAAATATAAACTTAAGGTTTACATTTGGTGCCAGTAGCTAGGGTTTACAGAGGGTAATATGAAGATATACATGTTTTAATAAAGAAAGAGTTGAGTAAAAAGTTGGATGAAGGACCTTGGAAAAAAAGGGAAGAGGTGGGATGAAGGACCTTCAGAGCTGGATAAAGAGCCGAATGAAGAGTCGGGCACAATCTTGTCAGACTGACAAGATTGTGTCCGACTCTTCATTCGACTCTTCATCCGGCTCTGAAGGTCCTTCATCCACCTCTTCCCTTTTTTTTGAAGGTCCTTCATCCAACTTTTTACTTGACTCTTTCTTTATTAAAACATGTATATCTTCATATTACCCTCTGTAAACCCTAGCTACTGGCACCAAAAGCGAAGAGCCATCGTTGCTCACCTGGATGTGACATGGTTCTACAAAAAACAACATTATTAGAAACAAGCACAATTATACATGCATTAGTAAAATAATCACTAAAATAACAATTATACATGCATCACTGTATTATACATGCATTAGTTGATTATACATGCATTACTCTATTATTAGAAACAAGCACAATTATACATGCATCACTCTATTATACATGCATTACTAAACAAGCACAATTATCAAGCTAATCATCACTAAAATAACAGTTATACATCCATTACTCTATTATACATGCATTAGTTGATTATACATGCATTACTCTATTATTACAAAAAAGCACAATTATACATGCATCACTCTATTTAATATACTAATTATTTACAATATCTCAACAAATCAAGCATGCATGCATTAATTACTAATTGACCTAAATAAACAATAACAAGTAACAGGAAATTAGAGGAAGAAAAGAGAAATATATACACGACTAACCTTAGCAAGATAGAGAGGAGAAATACAAATTAACTTCAAAGATCTCAGATCCGGCCTCCTTGTGCGCAGAAATCAGACCAATTCGTATACAGAGAGAGAGAGTATTAATTGATCAAAACGGCGCTGGAAGGAGAAGGCCTTTATCGATAATCAAAACCCTACAACCTTTCTCCACGGATTATTATGTAAAAAGCCGTGTAGCTCTGTCAAAGATTTCTACACTGCTGTTTAAACAAACATCCATGTGCATTTCGCATATTTCTACACGGTTCTCACCATAAATATCCGTGTGGCTCTCTCATGGCTATCTACACTGTTAGTTAAACAATAATCCGTTTACAATTCCTGATAAACGTCCGTGTAGCTCTCTCAAGGCTTTCTACACTGATTCTTTAATAAATATCCGTGTAATATATCCCACAGATATTTCGGGCTTCCAAAAAATTCCAATATCACACGGTTTTTATATAAAATTGTCAAATCCGTATACAATGTGCAGTGTACAATGACCATTTCTGTAGTAGTGGAATTTCGGTATGGCAATTGCAAACTGCAATGTGCCATTTATAATTGTAAATTGAAAATCATTTTCTATTTGGGAATTGGAAACAGAAAATGCGGTATTCACTAGCTAGTACATAAAATGTGACCATACACGGCATATCATACCCGGATGTTAAAAAAGTCCACATTAACAGTGTGTAATTGGAAAGATGCAAGGGAAATTCAACAAAAAGAACAAAAATAAATCCAACGGTTGATAAAAAAAAGAAATGATGCTATTGATGAATAGTAAAGAACTCATTTATTTTGAAGAGAAGGACAGAATTGTAATTTATATTTTTATTAATATTAATATTTATTTTAAATTGATTAATCAAGATATGGGGATATTAATAAAATATGTGGCTACTTTAGATGGGGAAATAGATAATTTAAAAGTTTTGATGGGTGATAATTAATGAAGTTGTGATGGGTATATATCTAAATTTCTCTAAATTTTATAAGCAAAAGAGTAAAAAATAGACCTCAAAATCCTATATACAAAATATTCAACACACTAATCAAAGAAACGATTTTGTAACACTTCATCGGTTAGTTATATTTAATATATAAAAGTAAATGCAATTTAACGTTTGAATTTCGAGGACAAAATTCATTTTAAAGGAGGGGAGAATGTAACGCTTCATCTATTACTTATATTTTATTGTATAAAAATAATTACAACTTAATATTTGAATTTTGAGGACAAAATTCTTTTTGAAGAGGGGAAAGATGTAATACCACGTACTGAAAATATTATATTAACTAAGGTACAATGAAAATTCATTTAGCAACATTTCTTCCTTTCGTATTTAAATAGCTTAATTTAATAAGAACAAATAACTTAAAATAACCTCCCAAATAGAAATTATGTGGTTCGACTGATGATATCCGTATAATATATATATATACAACATATATATATATATTAGTATATAAGTATAAAATTACTGACCGACATCCGTATACAATAACAATATATAATTAGTATGTATTTATAAAATGACCGATTAAGCATATGACTCGGCAGTCAAAAATCATACTAATGTAATTACTTAAATTAAAATAATAACCTCTCAAATATAACCACCCGTAATTAGAATAACTGCCTCTAGCGACTCTCCACAGATGATATAACCATCATATACCGTATCTCTGTGTCTCTCTCACCACTTTCTTCACAGAAGACTAAAGAAAAAGGTTAGACTAGATAATTAATTAATTCCTTTTCTTTCATAACTCCCATCATACTCTAATTATTATTTCCTCTTTTCTTCATTACTCAGCAGAGACTCAAACCGTGAAAATAAGGTATTCTAATCTTACATTCAATTAGTGTGTAGCAAGTAGATTAACCAATTCCTTATATTTATCATCCCTAGATTTAAATAAGTTTTATATTTATTTATTTTATAAAGATTCTGAAATTTATATATATTCAAATTATGTATATCGGTTATTTTGACTTACGATGGAATTCAAAGAATTGAAGTAATTTTTTTTATATAGATTTAATTTATTTTGAAATCTTCCTTTATAATAATATAATCCGAAAACTAGAGTTGTGAGAAGACTTTCGAAGTTATTGTTTGATTTCTGTCATGAAGATGAATTTCCTGTTTTTTTTAAAAAAAAGTTTAATGGAAGGTTGTGTGATATAAATTGTTTTCCGGGAGATTTTGGATTATCAGAAAATCTATCTTACGTTGATTAAAGGATAATTAAATTCTTATAGATTCAAATATCCGAATTTCATAGTTGTGCTAATTGACTGGTTTATATCGTATAAAATAATCTAATAATTATTTTGTTTAAGATTTGATGTATTCAATTGTTCTTAAACGTTCCCGAAGTATATCAAAATTCTTGAGTTGCATATACTATTTTAATTGATGGTAATTTTTCACCGATAACCCCAGGTTTTTATTCACCGATAATCCTAAAATTATTTTTATTACAAAGAAGTATATTCTAAAATCTTATCAATAGTTTACTCCCATTCCTAAACAAAATCCGTTATGTTTGTCCGATTCTGTTTAAATCTTTGGAATTGTGTTCGGACAAAAACCAAATTTCATTATATGTCTGATCATATGGTAACAAATATATTTTGTTTATATCTTTAATGACATTCGGATTGTATATTTAACAACAGCCCAGTTTAACAACAGATACATAGAAACCTATATATATATTTATTTATTTAGAAACTCGTGTTACATGGTCTAGGTTTGAATTATGAAGTAAGAAGTAACGTAGAGGCAAGAGTGAACTACCCTACGACACCAGGTACGGGTTTCCTGGCATTGTCAAATTGTTACTTACCATTTTGTGTGCATTTTATTTATTTATTTTTGGAATTGTGCATGTTGAATCGAACGATCCCTTTGGCTTGTTTAGAAATACAATAGGATTATTCATATCGATCATGAGACTTGTAAGTAGGATGTGTTGAGCATGACATTGTGTAGTGTTAAGTGAAATGAATATGGAAGGTAACAGATAAGTTAAAGGAAAGGGGCCAACGTGTGTTGAACATACGTTGGAATGTATACATTGGGTCTGGGTTCCACTAGACCCCTCGATAACGTGACATTGGTTGGATTTCCCGTCACGGGTCAAGATCTAGCGTAGGGTGGATTCCCCGTCTAGTGCGATAGCCAATATCTAGCGTAGGGTGGATTCCCCGTCTAGTGAGAAAGTCTCTCGTTGTTGGTTGGATTTCCCAGCGAGTTGGCAGTCTTCCAATGTTGGTTGGATTTCCCATTGGATTGGCAAATAAATGATTTAACGGAAAACTTGAAAGATAACTACAGAAGTGTGTGTGTGCGTGTGTGATTTAAATATGCATTAGTTAGATTTCATGTGAGTATATCATATCATGTTTGTGTTAATAGGTCAATAAGACAAACTCCGGGACTGGAACTAAATCCCGTACTGAGAGACTGTTCGATCTCTCACCCATTCCACTTTTATGTGGGTTCCAGGAAATGATGAAATTGACGAGGAACACGAATATGAGGGATGCGCATCAGGAAGACAACGAGCAGACGGCTCAAGTATCTTTTTATTTTCTTTTTGTTAAACTTTAATTCTCTCTTTGAAAGTGGATACATTGACTAACATGGCAATTATCGGTTTGTTTGCCATGTTTGTCTTGATCTCATGTTGAATGTATGTTATGTACTTGAACTATTTGTGGTTTTAAAAGACTTTGTTTGACTTTAAAATGTTGCAGGAGTATTTATTATTGATAATGTATGTGATGTGCACATGCCTTACGTGTAAATACATGGCGGGTTGTCTTGGGGTGTGACAGATTTACAGAGTTATGTCATACAGTTTACATTATTGTTGAAACAATTGGAAATATTATCTAGATATAGATCTAAAAAAGATTTTTTTTTTCAAGTTTATAGTATTCAAAGAAACGGTTTATAGGATACAAAGAGATAGTTTACAGTGTCCAAAGTGGTCCCGGGTTAGTTGCTAAGTCGTTAGATAACTTCTAGAAGTTGTCCCAGTGCTCCCGGTCAAAGTTCTACAAGTGGTCCAAGTGGTTCTGATCAAAGCGGTTAGTTGCTAGTTTTGATCGGGGACGACATGGTAATGAAAAGGTGGCTACTTTTGACCACATTTTGTGCAACGGTTTACAAGATTTTAAGAAGAGGTTTACATCCACTTGTGCAATGGTTTACAGTATTCTAGGAAGAGGTTTACAGGATTCAAAGTAGCGACAGTTGAGTTTGGAGAAAAACCGGGGAATGAAGTTTGGGGACAATTAGTTGGATCCTTTTTTCAAAAAGGGCTGTCATTAATTCCACAAACATTTCTTTACTATACACACGTTGTATATTATATCACCAGATTACACAATATTATCAAAAACAACAAAGCCTTTAGTCCCAAACAAGTTGGGCTAGGCTAGAAAGGAAATCCAATCGGAGTCATTACACAATATTCTGAGACAAATAAAAATTAGAAAACAAATTAAAATTCTTTAAAGAGTCCGTTCTATCATCGACCACTAGATAAACCGGAGAAATATGCCATTGACATTGTAGTGGAATGTGACATAACATAAGAATTGAATCCTTCATTCGTAAGCATTGCAAGGGTGCTAAAGTTCATATATACTGCTGATAAGTCTGGTAGGGGTGCATCGCCTTCCAAAAATGTCACAGCTTGCCGCATGCTCGGCCTGGCACTTGGTAGTGGATGTGAGCAAAGCAAACCTAGTTTTAGCACCAAATCAATCTCCTCTATGGTATAACATTCGCCTAATCTCGGATCCACAATATCGGCTAAAGATCCGAATTTCCAGTGTTTAAACACCTGATCGACTAGAATCATTTCCTCCCCTTGTGCACCGGGATATAATGGTTTCTTACTGCAAACAACCTCTAGGAGGAATGCACCAAAGGCAAACACATCAGTAAGAGGTGTTGCCTTGCCAGGTCTCGTAAGTTCTGGGGCAATATAACCCACTGTACCTGCAACAAGGGTGGTTTGAGGGTTGGTACCACGATCGTATAGTCTAGCAAGGCCAAAGTCACCTAATCTAGCATTTAAATCACAGTCTAATAAAACATTGCTTGCCTTAACTTCTCGGTGGATGACGACTTGCTCCCAATCCTCGTGGAGGTATAAAAGACCTGATGCTACTCCTTTGATAATTTTGAATCGTTGGTTCCAATTAAGGGTCGGATTTTCTTCACCATACAAATACTTGTCAAGACTCCCATTTGGCATGTAATCATATACCAAAAGGAGCTCCCCTTTCTTCCGGCAATAACCCAGTAAATGAACAAGGTTTCTATGCTGGAACCTACCAATACTTACAACCTCTGCAATAAATTGCTTGATACCTTGGTTGGATTCATGTGTGACTCGCTTGACTGCAACTTCCATTTTGGACAAAGGTAAAACCCCCCTGTAAACCCTCCCAAATCCACCGCTTCCAAGCAACTCCTTTTCCTTAAACCCATTGGTTGCTTGGTACAAATCTTTGTATGAGAAGCGGGGTGGACCAAACTCCACTTCCCAATCTTCAATCACTTCTGCGTACTTAAACCGTCTCTTCACATAGAGGAAAAGGAAAGCGACTAAAATAAGAACAAAGGCCGCTGAAGCGAAAGGTATCACTATGTATAAGACTTTTGATCGGCCTTTGGGGGTTGTACGTGGGAGCTTTGGTAACTTTGATAGGTCAATGGATGGTTCTGTTCCATTTAGTTTGAAGCTCCATCCAAGAACGTAATGAGAGCTATACAAATGGCTAGTGGAAGAGGAAAAACCAACATACATAGAATCGTTCAAAACTGTTGAGAGATTGAATTTATAAGAGAGTAGAGGTTTTCTTGGCTTAGACTTTCCAATGGGAGATAAGGCAACCATAATTTGTGTCTCTTGGCTCTTGTATTCAACCCATACTTGCATCGCTTTACGACTGACAAGGCTCAAATTTTGAAAAGCACCTGAATCGTCGGCATAATAGCCGGCGGAAGCAGATTGGCTTGAGTTCAAACTATTTATAAGAATGCCAACATGGTTACCATCTGTCTCATTGAACTCAGGGTTATATACAGTGTCAAGCTCAATGGCAAAAATATGATTGGTGGGCTTGCCATCGTTTTGATCATTGAAGAGTCCCAAGTATTGTCTAGGCAAGGCGGCGGAGAGATTCTTCGAGGGGGAGATGAAGAAGGCCATCCCATCGCCCCTGAGGTCAAGGTACTCCGAAATAATTGCGAAAACAAATGTGGTTGAGAAGGAAGTGGTGGTCTTGCCGAAGCGAATTGGAGTGGGATAGAACGCATGACCGTACTGCATTCGAAACGTGTCGTTAGTTAACTTCAAAAGGCCATTCGACTCGATGTAAGCTATACCGTCTAGGGTTAGATTTGCACCGGCGAATCCATTGAATGTAAATTCCACTTCTTGGCTGACTGAGAATGTGATTTGTAAGTGGAGGAGAAAAGCCAAAGCAAAAATTAAATCATGAGCATGGCTAAAGAAACAAATTATTTGCTTAGAAGACAAGAAGCTCACTTCGGCGTATTTCTTTGCCAGTAAATGACTGTGAATTTGAGAATATAAGGTGAGCGGATATGATTTATTCATGTGAGAGATAAGGCACCAAGCAGAGGCGTCTACTTGTACAATTCAGCGTACATAACCAGAAATTTCAAGGTCAATTTTTTAGGACTTTAAGTACTTGTTCTTGTGTAAATATTAATATTGACACTAAAATATGCATACGATTAAACTTTATAATTTGCTTGAAATTGGTAACATTTGTGTATATTCTTTGGCACAATTAAAATATTACTTAGAAGAAAGGTTAGAGGTAACAAATGGACACCGAAAACATTGCAACATTAAACTTTCAACTCTGCAAGAGCACTAATGAAATTTTTCATGAATTGAGTGAGATTATGATATTTTATAATGTGAATATCAGTTCGTGCTATGGATCCTTATCTCTGCTTTTAAGTTTCAAATAGTTAATTTGAATTGCTTAATATGATCTCCATATGAAAATCTACCTGGAGAAAAAAAAAAAATTTAAGTTTTTTTTACTATTTGTTAGATATATCGAAAATTAGTACTTTCGCATCAATCAAATTTAGATAAGGTAACTTTTTACTTATCTAAAAAAAATAGTAAAATGATTTTAAAAATATAAAATTTTGTCTCCAAGTACATTTTTATATAAAAATTGTATTAAGATATTGTATCGACTATTTGGAATTAAAAAATAAATAACATAGATATAATACAGAGACCTACCTAGTACAAAGTATTGTAGCCTGATTAGCCTCACTCACCAATTATAAATTAAAGAAATTTCCGAATGATAATTGTTTGAAGTTGAAAAATCAAGATAAACATATATGAACCAAAATTAAAATAAAAGATTATATACGATCAATCAAAGTCATTGAATAGTCAAAATATCTGGATTTTTTTTTTGCTAAGGTCGCTTTTTAGTAATTAATTTGACTAAGACTATGGAAAGACTAAAGAGGAGATTGAACGGTGCCACGTGAACCCTCTAACCTCCTCAACTTGACCTGCTGCTTGGGTGATTATATCTATCACAGATTTTTTTTGTACTGATGTCTGTTACCTGACACTGAGGAAAGAACACACATTTTTGTGTAGGAATATATATAAGTTTTCATTCCATTCTTGTGGGTTGGATCCTATACATTCTCTATATATTGAGAGGGCTTACAAAATTCGGGCAGGCCAAAAAAGTTCTAAGGCGCAAGGATTATGTAGATTCTCTACGTATAAAGGGAATTGTTAAGGTTGAAAAATTGGTGAGGTGAGGTTTAGATGAAACATACATGTGTAAAAATGCAATGAAAATAACAACTCAACACAAACTTTCATTTCATACATACACTATCTCATGAAGCTAGTTCATGCAATATAAATATTCAAAAATACTACCAACAAGAATAACTCATTTATTAGTTGTCAGTATAATTTGTTTAAATCACACAAAATTGATGATATATATAGTATATATATTTAGTTTGGAACTATAGATTTAGCTTTTTACCGAAAATTAAGAAATAAAAAAAATTAAAATGCACTACAAAAAAAATATTTATACAATTTTCCAAAAATATCAACAAAATAAGATTTTAGAGGAAAATCAATAAAAAATAAGTAATTTCATAAATTAATTATTTATATTTTTGAACGCCAACTCAAAAACGATACAAAGTTATATAGAACTCCAAAATAACATGACATTGTTATTAGCTATAAGAATTAACATCTTAGTAGTTCTACAAGTCTTCAAAATAACAATATAATAAGAAAATTAAAAATCAAACTAATATAATTATATTTTCTTGTTGCAAGCAGTAAGAAAAGAAAATAATAAACATATAATAAGAAATTAAAGAAACAAGATATATAACAAGAAATTTAACGCATTCCACATACAGTTCGAAGAAAATCAATCAAGAAACAAGAATTAAAAAAAAGATGAATCAAGACTAGTCCGTGTCGACTGTCATTTCATCAGTTGCGGTGGGTTCCACCTCCACTACAGCAGCATGATCCTTCTGATACACTCCATTATTGCTCAAAATATCATAAAGAAGAATGTTTGCAGGATGAAGTTGATGACATGATCGGATAGGATATGGTAAATTACCCATTTATGCACCAAATTAGGTTTTTTACTAGTTTTGCCCATTGTGTAACAAAAAATGTATCCAACTCTATTCAATTTTATTTTTATTATTTAATCTTAGTTTCTGATATTTGTTTGTACCACACCTTTTTATTTGTAGAATTTTGTGATAAATTTAATTTCATGGAAATTATATTTTTATTTGTGTGTGATTTTCAAGAAATTAGTTCTTTTGTGGTGTTTTTTTCACCAAGTTTCTGGAAATAATTTTGTTTATTCCCAGATTATATTTCATCAAATTTTTAGATTTCAACAAATATGTACCAAAGGTTTGATGCCGATTTGTAAAACTCTGTGTTTCCAATGGTACCAAATTGGTACCAAAGGCCTTTACCTCACTTTGATAGAAAAAAAAATGCTAACATATTAAATTTATTATGTAAATTTAATTAATGTAGATTAAATTAGTTTTGAGCATTTTATCTAACATATTAAAACTGAAGATGTGAGAGATGGTAGTTTTGGTTTCAATAAGGGTCAGTGGTCAGTGGTCGAATGGGTTACTTGGGTTCCTTAAATTGATAGTTTTATACGTACTTGACCTCCAATCTTTACTAAAAAAAATAGTTTTATACGTACTGTGGAAGAGTTCCGGAAAGATGTGCCCAAACAAATTAAGAAGAGAAAGAATCTATACCACCCTGTTGCAGAGTGAATCTTAGTGGCAACACTACATAATGAACACTCAAGGGATGAGCTCCTCGGTGTTGACTTGGTCAACCTAGCAATTAAGAGCATATATATAATAACTTAAAGAACCGAATCTCCTGCCCAAGGTCCATCCGTCCGTCCATCCATGATCTTAACGGTCATAACTCCATTTAGGAATAAACTTTTTGGAATTCAATTTGAAAACATACATTCTATTAAAATGATTCAAAGTTAGGTATGGAATTACTTAAGATAGAAAACACATCCATGCATTTATTTAAAAAAATGTACATTAATGCAAACAAATAATATTATGCGACAAATAATTGGATACTATTATTACTTTCGTTTCTTTAACAACAAATAATTGGATACTATTATTAATTGGAAACAGATTTAACAACCAATAAAGGAGCTGAAGAAAAAATAGCGAAAAATTTCGAAGCTCAAGAAAAATTGAGATTTTCGGAGCAAGGTCCTGACTAAGGTTAATCTATTTGATAGGGGCTGGTCTGGTGATACCACATGCCCATTTTGTGACCAATTTGAGTCTGTTGACCATCTCTTTGTTACTTGTCCTTATATTTCATCCATCTGGTCATGGATTGCTAGGCATAATGGTTTTACTTTTAACTACACCTCAATTAAGGATTTATGGGACTTGGATCAAGATTTTACTCCTAGGAACACCTTATTATTAGAACTAATTATGGCTACTACCTTATGGACCTTATGGTTAACAAGAAATAATATTTGCTTTAATAATGTACCTATTTCTTCCTTGGCCTCTACTGCTTCATCTAGTATTTCCTTAGCCTCCTTTTGGTGTAAGTCCAGGAATGATAATGATAATTTTAAATTAACTTTATTTTTTCCTTGATGTTTCTCCCTTGCATTAGACACATACCATAATAGTCATCTCGAACTCCGATACCCTGGAACAGACAAACTCTCCGGGATTGGACCAAGATCCCGCTCTTGGATTAGAAGGATCTGACTTGGAGGACTACCTAGCTGACCTAGCCGCTTATCAGGAGATTGATAGAGCTGTTGGCATGGTTTTGAAAATCAGAATCGGAATCGGAATCGGGTAGTTGATTATTGACTTGGAATCGGAGGAATCGGTTGCAATCGGCCGAGTCAACTTGGAAACTCAGATTTATTCGAAAAAAAGCTTGTTTTGTATTAAAACAAATAAGTAAAAAAAGTAAAAAACTAATTAGTTCAAAAATGATGTTAAGATAACTTTTGACATTAATATAATCCACTAATAAAATGAAATATGAACATTCAAAACTAATAATCAGATAAATGTGAATAGTCGCACATAGTATAAAAATATATGAAAAAATAAAAATAATAATTTATTCAAATATGCTAAAATAATTCCACTTATCCACTAGTATAATAAATTAAAATAGAAGCGTACATAAATAGTCAAAATATTCACGCAGAATTAATTACACATTACATAGATAAAAAATATTACAATAATTAAGAACATACATATAATATATACACACACACATGACATTTAAATTAGGAAAGCTGAATTTTAGAGGAAAAAAAAAAGTAGAATGGACAGATGTATAAGAATCCACTAGTTTATATTATTTTGTACGTGCTTTTTTTTTGTGACCAGTAATGTGGCAATTAGAAAAAGTATATAAAATTGATCCGCTACATTCAGAGCATGAAGTTCCAAATGGACATATGTAAAGAACAAAAATTAAATGTGTTCAGTTTATCTAGGTGAACATGGCGTAACTTGAACCATGAAGCGTATTTAAAATTGTTGAGCAATAATATAGTGAAACGAGTCTACACAGATGAACCATCTCCTTTGGCAAGCAATGCGTCTTTCTTCTCCAAAGTTTCTGCGACTTTTTGTCCCAAATCGAAAACCTAGATAACCTTCTAACAAAATTCCTTCATCAATCTTCTGATTACTTAACAGACTCGGCCTGACTCGGTCTGATTCGCCCTGACTCGGCTTGACTTGGACCAAAATCTCCGAAGTTGTTTAATTATATTCTTGGATGGAGCTTCAAACTAAATGGAACACCACCATCCATTGACCTATCAAAGTTACCAAATCTCCGAAGTGATACCTCCCAAGGCCGATCAGACGTCTTATACATAGTGATACCTCCCAAGGCCGATCAGACGTCTTATACAAGTTGTTTAATTATATTTAACCGAATTCATTAAATATAATTAAACAACTTTGTTAAAATTATATTGTATGATTTATAAATGCCCCGCGATCTCTCCCTAGGAATATTAATGTGTAGGAATATATATAAGTTTTCATTAGATTTTTGTGGGTTGGATACTATATATACATTCTCTGTATATCGAGCAAACTTAAAAAATTCGGGCAGCCCAAAAAATTATTAAGCCGCAAGGATTATGTAGATCCTCTATGTATAAGCGAATTGTTAAGCTTGCAAACTTGGTGAGCTGCGTTTTAGATGAAACATACACGTGTAACAAAAAGCAATGAAAATAACAAATCAACACAAACAATTTTCATTTCATACACACTATCTCATGAAGCTAGTTCATGCAAAATAAACATCCAAATATACTGCCAATTAACAAGGATAACTCATTTATTAGTTGTGAATATAATTAGTTAAATCACACAAATTTGATGATATGCATAGTATATATATTTAGTTTGGAACTATATATTTAGCTTTTTACCGAAAATAAGAAGTAATAAAAAAATAAGAATGCACTACAAAATAAAAACTAAGTAATTTCATAAGATATTAGAGAATATCAACAAAAACTAATTAATTTTATAAATGTTATAAATATATTAAGTTATGGATGTTCATTTAATTGCATCAAAACTTCTCATTAATGAAGTATGTTTTATCTCCCTCATTTATCAATTGAATTAAATTAGATGGCTTGTTATTTACATTTTCTATCTATAAATAGAGGATTGTAAGTTTGTATTATATACAAGAAAAGCATATGAATAAAAGATAGCCATCTTGATACATTCTCAATATCTTGTTTACTTTTCTTTTCTTTATTTTACAACACGTTATCAGCACGAGTTGCTCGGAAGAAGTTGCAAAGTTATTCTGTAAGTAATTTATATGATTGATCATTATATCTTTCATTAATTTAAATTTCATTTAAATTTTTGATGATATTTGTTTTAGTTTATAATAATCATTCCTTGAAGTGAATGATAGAATAATAACATGAAGTTATTATCAAAAAATAAAAGTTTATCAAGAATCTGAAGTTCTTATTACCCGAAGAGAATAAAAGAATAATAACCCGAAGTTATTATTATTGTTTAGAACCTGAAGTTCTATTTGAAATTTTAATATAAAATTAATATAATAACCAGCAGTTATTATAGGCCACTGGATGAATAATAACTTGAAGTTATTCCCAATTAAAACCTGAAGTTTTATTAGAAACTTTCATATAAAATTAATATAATAACCAGAAGTTATTATAGGTCATTGTATGAAAATATAACCGGAAGTTATTTCAAATTAAATTTTACAATTGCGCAGCCAAGTAATTTAATAACCAGAAGTTATTAAATAAATATTTTTATTATAACCTGAAGTTATATAATATTAACCTGAAGTTATTAATACATTTAAATTTATTTATTTATGCAATTTACATATTCTTTTATTTATATTTATTTATCTCCCTTTTCACAACCTGAAGTTATGATATTAATAACCTGAAGTTCTGGCATTAATAACCTGAAGTTATGGCATTAATAACCTGAAGTTATGATATTAATAATCTAAAATTATTAATACGTATCTATTTTGTAGTACATATGACAAATCTCACAAAGTTGAATTTATCTCCTTTTTCATTTATCATAACTCGAAGTTGTATTTTGTTATAAATACGTATTAATGAAAAATGAGAAAGAAAAACATCCTGAAGATGTTTGTTACATATGTGAGATGACAAATCATTGATTGCGTACCTGTCGTACGCCCAAACATTTTGCAGAGCTTTATCAAGCCTTAATTAAGAAAAAGGGAAAAAATGGGAAAACTAATTTTACTGAAAATGACCCCGAATATTAATGCCATATGGATACACATCTTGATGTATCAAATTTCTTCCAGAATATGGATGAAAAAAAAATATTATTATTTAGGGAGAAAATATAATATAGAAGCTTATATTTATGTTTAATAAAAGTGTAGATTACTTTTATATTTTTAGATGCAAACAAATGAATAAAGGTGGTTTATTTTAATTTATTCTTGCATTCTTTTAATTTAAAGGAAAATGGCTAATGCAATGATAAGTAAAAAAGATCTATGTCTGGTAGACAGTGGAACAACTAATACCATATTGAAAGGTAAGAAATACTTTTCACAATTGCATCTTGGTGAGACTAATATCCACACTATATCTGGCACAACTAATTTAATTGAAGGCTCCGGAAGAGCTTGTATTTTGTTACCTGAAGGAACAAAATTAATAATAGATGATGCATTATATTCGAGTAGATCCAGAAGAAATCTACTAAGTTTTAAAGATATTCGAAAGAATGGTTTTCATATTGAAACTATGAATGAGAAAAATTGTGAATATCTTCATATCACATCTATTAAGAATGCCCAGAAAATTATAATAGAAAAGATGCAAGCAATGTCCTCTGGACTATATGGTACTTATGTAAGTACAATAAAATCAAATATGGTAACTAACCAGAAGTTAGTTGATACTAACCAGAAGTTAGTTGCTACTAATCAGAAGTTAGTTGATCCAAAGTTATTTACTTTGTGGCATGACAGATTGGGTCATCCAGGAAATATAATGATGAGGAGAATAATTGAAAGTGCAAATGGGCATCCCCTAAAGGACCTGAAGATCCTATTATCAAAAGAATTGACATGCGAAGCATGCTCTCTTGGAAAACTAATTACTAGGCCATCTCCAAATAAAATTGGACCTGAAGCTCCTTTATTTTTAGAAAGAATTCAAGGAGATATATGTGGGCCTATTACACCTCTATGTGGACCGTTTAGATATTTTATGGTGTTAATTGATGCATCAACACGCTGGTCACATGTGAGTTTGTTAGCAACAAGAAATGTTGCGTTTGCTAGACTATTAGCACAAATTATCCAATTGAGAGCTAATTTTCCGGATTATCAAATTAAAAGACTCCGGCTTGATAATGCAGGAGAGTTTACTTCTCAAACTTTTAATGATTATTGCATGTCTATTGGAATTACGGTAGAACATCCAGTGGCCCATGTTCATACACAAAACGGTCTAGCAGAATCATTGATTAAAAGGTTGCAATTAATTGCTAGACCTTTACTTATGAAATCTAGTTTACCGTCTTCTGCATGGGGACATGCCATATTACATGCTGCCACACTAATTAGGTTAAGGCCAACGGCAGATCATAAGTATTCCCCGTTACAATTGGTCTCCGGAAGAGAACCAAATTTGTCCCATCTAAAGGTATTTGGTTGTGCAGTATATGTTCCAATTTCTCCTCCACAACGTAAAAAAATGGAACCTCAAAGAAGATTGGGAATTTATATTGGTTTTAACTCTCCTTCTATTATTAAATATTTAGAACCATTAACAGGAGATGTTTTTACAGCAAAATTTGCTGATTGTCATTTTAATGAATCAATATTCCCAAACTTAGGGGAAGAAAAACCAAAGCTGGATAAACAAGTAACTTGGAATTCATCGTTATCTTATCTTGACCCCCGAAGTGGTCAATGTGAACTTGAAGTTCAAAAGATTATAAATTTGCAAAGAATTGCAAATGAATTGCCTGATGCATTTACAGATACAAATAGAGTTACTAAATCGCATATTCCAGCTATAAACGCACCTGCTCGAATTGATATTACAAAAATATCTAATGAATCTAATGTGCGTAGAAAACGTGGAAGACCACTTGGTTCTAAGGATGTAAATCCACGTAAAAGGAAAGAGCAGAATAAAACAGTTGGTCCAACTCCAGAAGAGGTTGATGGTAAAACTCCTGAAGAAGTCAATAAAATCCCAGAAGAGGTTGGTAGTAGAACTCTTGAAGAAGTAAATAAAATTCCAGAAGAGATTAATAGTAAAACTCCTGAAGAAGTTGATAAAACCCTAGAAGAGGTTGATCAAGTTCCAGAAGAAACATATATTAATGAAATCTTTGCATTCGCTATAGCAAGCGATGTCATAAATGAAGAAGACAATGTGCCAAAAACTCTGGAAGAGTGTAGATATGGAAATGATTGGCCTAAATGGAAAGATGCCGTACAAGCTGAATTAAGTTCATTAGAAAAACGGCAAGTATTTGGACCTATAGTCCAAACACCCAAAGATGTTAACCCTGTAGGTTACAAATGGATATTTGTTATAAAAAGAAATGAGAAAAATGAGATTGTGAGATATAAAGCAACGCTAGTGGCGCAAGGCTTTACACAAATACCTGGAGTCGATTATGAAGAGACGTATTCACCTGTAGTGGATGCGATAACTCTAAGGTTTCTAATAAGTCTCACAGTCACAGAAAATCTAAAAATGCAACTTATGGATGTCGTAACAGCATATTTATATGGTTCACTTGACACTGACATATACATGAAAATCCCCGAAGGATTGAAAATGCCTGAAGCATATAAGTCAAAACCTAGAGATATGTACTCTATAAAATTAAGAAGATCTTTATACGGACTAAAACAATCAGGTCGAATGTGGTACAATCGACTGAGTGAGTTCCTTCTAAAAGAAGGATATAAAAATAATATAATTAGTTCTTGTGTTTTCATTAAAAGATCAAATCTAGGTTTTACAATCATTGCAGTGTATGTTGATGATTTAAACATTATTGGATCTCCTGAAGAGATTGAGAATACTACAAAATTGTTGAGAAATGAGTTTGAAATGAAAGACCTTGGTATAACTAAATTTTGTCTCGGCCTGCAGATCGAGCATCTAAATAATGGAATATTTATCCATCAATCAAATTATGTTGAAAAAGTACTAAAGAGATTCAATATGGATAAAGCTCATCCTTTGAGCACACCAATGGTCGTACGATCGCTAAATGCAGAAAATAATAAAAAAGTGGTTGGTCCTGAAGTACCATACTTAAGTGCAATCGGCGCATTATTATATCTTGCAAATAATATAAGACCCCATATCGCATTTACAGTAAATGTGTTAGCGAGGTATAGTTCCAAACCAACCAGAAGATATTGGAATGGAATTAAACACATATTTCGATATCTCTGCGGAACTAGAGATATGGGGTTATATTATCAAAAGGATACAAAATCCAAATTAATTGGATATGCAGATGCGGGATACTTGTCGGATTCACATAAAACACGATCTCAAACGGGATATTATTCACTTATTGTGGAGCTACAATTTCATGGCGATCAACAAAACAAACTCTTACGGCAACATCATCAAATCATGTCGAGCTGATCCCCTTATACGAGGTGGGTCGAGAATGCGTTTGGTTACGGTCAATGATTCAAAATATTCAAGAAGAATGCGGGCTTAAAAGCATCAAGGAAAACCCTACTCCGCTGCATGAAGATAATGCAACATGCATTACACAAATCAAAGAAGGATATATCAAAGGAGACTGGACTAAACATATTGCGCCAAAATTCTTTTCAACACATGACCTACAAAAGGAAGGCGTAATCAATGTTTGCCAAGTCCGATCAATCGACAATTTGGCAGACCTATTCACAAAATCTTTGCCGACAAAGGTTTTTGAACAACTCACAAAGAAGATAGGTCTACATATATTGAAGAATATTCAATGATATCTAAATGAGGGGAAGCATTATACGCACTGTACTCTTTTTTCCTTAATCAAGTTTTTATCCCAATGGGTTTTTCTTGATAAGGTTTTTAATGAGGCAGTACATGGTCCTGAAGTACCGTGTTAATATTGATCCTGAAGTATCATATTAATAGCGTATAATGAATAATGAACATCCAAGGGGAAGTGTTATAAATATATTAAGTTATGGATGTTCATTTAATTGCATCAAAACTTCTCATTAATGAAGTATGTTTTATCTCCCTCATTTATCAATTGAATTAAATTAGATGGCTTGTTATTTACATTTTCTATCTATAAATAGAGGATTGTAAGTTTGTATTATATACAAGAAAAGCATATGAATAAAAGATAGTCATCTTGATACATTCTCAATATCTTGTTTACTTTTCTTTTCTTTATTTTACAACAATAAATAAATTATTTATATTTTTGAACACTAACTCAAAAACGGTATAAAGTTATATGGAACACTTAAATATCATATAATTGTTACTAGTTATAAGAATTAAAAATCAAACTAATATAATTTTATTTTCTTCTTGCAAGTAGTAAAAAAAGAAATTAAGAACCGTATCATAAGAAATTAAAGAAACAAGATATATAAAAGAAATTAATTTAACAAATTCGACATACAGTTGAAAAGAAAATCAATAAAGAAACAAGAAGTTAAAGAAACTAAGAATCAAAACTAGTCTGTGTCGACTGTTATTTCATCAGTTGCGGTGGGCTCCATCTACACCTCCACTGCAGCAACAGGGTCCTTCTGATACACACCATTATTCTCAAAATATGACCAAAAAAAAAATTTGCATAATGAAGTTGATGACATTTGTGATAGGATATGATAAATTTCACATTTATGCACGCAATTAGGTTACTTTACTGATTTTTTTAATTGTGATAAATTTAATTTTAAGGGTAATTATATTTCATTTGTTTATGATTTTCAAGAATTAGTTCTTTTTGGCATCTTTTTCAAGAACTTAATTCTCTTGTGTTGTTTTTTTCACCAAGTTTCAGGAAATAATTGTTTATTCCCAGATTATATTTTCTCAAATTTTTAGAGTTCAACAAATAGGTACCAAAGGTTTGATGACGATTTGTAAAACTCTGTGTTTTCAATGTTACTAAATAGGTACCAAAGGCCTTAATTTACCTCATTTTGATAATGCTACAAATAAAAAAATAGTTTTTTTTTTGTTGATGCATCTCACTGAATCAATGTAAGTAGGACCAACTAGTAACTTGTATAGTGGTGAACCAAACCCACATAGGAAAAGCACACAAATTTGTGAAAAAACCACGGGAATTGGCCTAACATTCGGATGCGTATCTTTTGTAGTACTTCACAGTGAGGCTCACAACTTTACGGCTTTAGATTAATTCAAAAACGTTGCCTAGTCAGATAACGCAGGAAGCCAATATTATTTGTGCTTTGAGATTCATGCAAAGTTAAAAGAACGGTTCAGATCATCTCACTTTGCATAACAGTGCCTCTATAGTAATACGGAGGTTAGGAATTCCCAACAACCAATGGACGCTTGCCTTATGCAAGAATAAAATATGGAAATTTTGTTTGCACTTGGTTCATTTAATATTACTTGAGATAACGAATCAAACAACACTGCTGATACGATACGAAGTCATTATACGGTATATACCAAACTTATCTACTGCTACGATACGAAGTCATGATAAAAGCTTAATTGCAAGGAACAGCAGCAGCAGTAGCATGGGAAATGCACCAAACAGCCAATTAGTCATAACTCAGATTGTTATATATATTTTCATTAAAAGTTTAAATTTAGATGCTTATCCATTTAAATCTTATGACGTTATATATTTCCACAACATGATTAAGACCAAGTAGATTAATATGAGCACTTCATTGTCAACATTTTTTTGACGAAATTGCCCTTGTTCATCTTCGTTATCTAATAAAAGCAACTTTATCAATTTATGGGTTTTATTGAGTAAGAGAAAATGGGGGTATATAATTAATCCCATACTTTTTGTGAAAAAATTATATGATTGACTTTGGATATACATTTGACCCTTATTATTTGAAAGGCTGCCTCCGCCACTAATGTTACCCCCCCCCAACCCAGAGGCGAATCTACCGTCAAATGACCCCTATTCATTTTCAATTTTTTTTTATTTATAACTTATTTTTGATATACTTTAAAGTAAAATATTATGTATAGTGTGAAATTTACCCCGTTCATAGTAGAAATTTTTTAAAATATGCTCGACCCTCATTCAAGTTTGACCCCCATAGACTGGAATTCTGGCTCTGCCTCTGCCCCAACCCCATCCCTTAATAATTAAATTTTAGTTATGAGTCATTTATTTTGGAAACTAAGAGTCAACCCAATTAAACCCTCTGTTTTGAAGCAATGAGATATAGTTATTATGTGTTTGACCAAAATCACCTGAGAAATTTAAGCATGCATATTAGTGTGCTAATATGTCAATGTACCAGACAGATTTCATTTATATAAGGAGAAAGAAAGGGATTAAAGAGAAGAAGACACAAGGGGCAATTTCGTCCAATAACATTTCTTATGTAAATTTAATTAGTTCTAAGCATTTTATCTAACATATTTAAACTGAAGATGGGAGAGTGGTAGTTTTGGTTTCAACAAGGATCAGTGGTCACTGGTCGAACGGGTTATGGGTTCCTTAAATTTAATAGTTTTATATGTAGTGTTGTTGGCAGATAAGACCGAACCGGGCTGAAGAAAAGGAAAAAATCAATTGGGCCAGAAAGATGGGCCCAAACAAATTAGCCTTTCAAAGATTGAGACTGGAACTGCACATGCATGCTACATCATTTAGCCTTTCAAATACTTAGGAACACTATTTTCTCCATCTTCATTCTTCACCAACAGATCTCAAGCGGCATGAATTTTGATGCATGCATTATAAGATAATATTTCAATCACATGAACTTTAATTGTTAGGGTACAATATGTATGTCCATACCTTTAATTTTGCTTTGTAATTTTCAATTTTTTTTAAAGTTCATTTTTAAGATTGTCAAATAATCATTGTCCAATAATCTCTCTCCTTATTTAAATATGTATTTTAGTATATAAGTTATATCATAAAAACCAAAAGTAAATTGCAAGATGTGAGCCCACTATTTTAGTATAAGCTATGAGAGGAGTCACCACGGCAGACCGGCTAGATCCAACCACCGTCGAGCTCCCCTCGAAACAAATAACATAAAAAAACTTTCATAGAAAAAATATTTCTAATTAGAATATGTTCGAGTCCCAATTGTAGTTGCAACTGTACAAACTAATATGTAAAAACTAATAAAAAATATTGCTAATTAGACTATGTTCTAGTCCCAATTGTTGTTTACTTTACATTTCTGGCCTACAACATTAATCTTGGCCCCTAGAACCTGTACACCTTGAATCTGTCCAGCTTTCAATCAAGCCATAAATTCCATAAAATAGCACCACAAATTATCTCAACTAAATTGGCATCTTTTAGAGGGATGCAATAATCTAATTCCCATAAGTCAACAACAATATTCCACTCAAATACAAACCTATTATAAGTAGTAATCCAAGACCATATAGACTTAGCAAAATGATAAGCGCCAAATAAATGATCAACTGACTCCATCTCTGAACAATATACATATTGTAAAACTAAAAATAGATTAACTAGAGAGCTGTAAACAATCATTTTTGTAACATGATGCATTTTTTTAAATACACACGTTATATACTATAACATCTGATTACACAATATTATCAACAAAAACAACAACAAAGCCTTTAGTCCCAAACAACTTTGGAATGGCCAGAAATGAAACCCAACCGGTCATTACACAATATTATCAGAGAACTAAAAATTAGAAAATAAATAAAAATTACTTAAAGAGTCCGTTCTATCATCTACCACCAGATAAACCAGAGAAAGATGCATATGTCATTGTAGAGGGGTGTGGCATAACATAAGAATCAAATCCTTCATTCGGAAGAAATGCAGGCATGCTGAAGTTCATACATATTGCCGATAAGTCTGGTAGGGGTGCATCGCCTTCCAAATATTGCACAGCTTGTCGCATGCTCGGCCTGGCACTAGGTAGTGGATGTGAGCAAAGCAAACCTAGTTTTAGCACCATATCTACCTCCTCTACTATATAACATTCGCCTAATCTCGGATCCACAATATCGGCTAACGATCCGAATTTCCAGTGTTCTAACACCCGATCAACAAGAATCATTCGCTCCCCTTGTGCACCGGAATGTAACGGTCTCTTACTGCAAACAACCTCCAGAAGGAAGGCACCAAAGGCAAACACATCAGTAAAAGGTGTTGCCTTGCCAGTTCTCACAAGCTCTGGGGCAATATAACCCATTGTACCTGCCACATGGGTGGTTTGGGGATCGGTATCACGATCGTATAGTTTTGCAAGTCCAAAATCACCTAATCTACCATTGAAATCACAGTCTAATAAAACATTGCTTGCCTTAACGTCTCGGTGGATGACGACTTGCTCCCAATCCTCGTGGAGGTATAAAAGACCTGATGCTACTCCTTTGATAATTTTGAATCGTTGGATCCAATTAAGGGTCGGCTTTTCTTGACCATACAAATACTTGTCAAGACTCCCATTTGGCATGTTATCATACACCAAAAGGAGCTCCCCTTTACTACGGCAATAACCCAATAATTGAACAAGGTTTCTATGCCGGAGCCGGCCAATACTCACAACCTCTGCAATAAATTGCTTAATACCTTGGTTGGATTCGTGTGTGACTCGCTTGACTGCAACTTCTAATTTGGACACAGGTAATAACCCCCTGTAAACCCTCCCAAATCCACCACTTCCAAGCAACTCTTTTTCATTGAACCCATTGGTTGCTCGGTACAAATCTTTGTATGAGAAGCGATGTCGACCAAACTCAACTTCCCAATCTTCAATCGGTTCTGCGTACTTAAACCGCCTCTTCACATAGAAGAAAAGGAAAGCAACTAAAATAATAAAGGCCGCTGAAGCGAAAGGTATCACTATTTCTAGGACTTTTGATTGGTCTTTGGGGGTTGGAAGTGGGAGCTCTGGTAACTTTGATAGGTCAATGGATGGTGCTGGTCCATTTAGTTTGAAGCTCCATCCAAGAATGCAGTGAGAGCTACGGACACGGCCAGTGGAAGAAGAAAAACCAACGTACATAGATTCTTTCAAAACTGTTGAGAGATTGAATTTATAAGAGAGCAGAGGTTTTCTTGGCTTAGGCTTTCCAATAGGAGATAAGGTAACTGTAATTTGTCTCTTGGTTCTCATATTCAACCCATACTTGCATTGCTTTATGACTGATAAGGCTCAAATTTTGAAAAGCACCTGAATCGTCGGCATAATAGCGGGCCGGAGCAGATTGGCTTGAGTTCAAACTATTTATATCAATACCGACATGGTTAGCATTTATATCATTGATCTCAGGGTTGTATACAGTATCTCAACGGCAAAAATATGATTAGTGGGATTGCCATTGTTTTGTCTATTGAGGAGACCCAAGTATTGGCTGGGCAAGGCAGTGAAGAGATTCTCCGTGGGGGAGATGAAGAAGGCGAACCCATGGCCGCTGAGGCCAAGGTACTCTGAAGTAATTGCGAATACAAATGTGGTTGAGAAGGAAGAGGTGGCCCTGCCGAAGCGAATTGGAGAGGGATGGAAGGCATGACCTTTATTTTCTAATAATATGTCCATTGTTAAGCTCAAAAGGCCATTTGACTCGATGTAAGCTGCACCGTCTAGGGTTAGATTTGCGCCGGTGAATCCATTGAATGTAAATTCCACTTCTTGGCTGACTGAGAATGTGATTTTGAAGAGGAGGAGAAAAGCCAAAGAAAAGTTTTTGATCATGAGCATGGCAAAAGAAATAAGGCACCAAGCAGAAGCGTGTACTTGTGAGCTGATATAAAGTGAGCGGATATTATTTATACATATGAGAGATAAGGCACCACCAGAAGCGTCTACTTGTACAATTCAGCGTACATAAAGTCCTAAACAATTGACCAATAGAGCCGTGTTAGATAAAGTACTTGTTCTTGTGTAAATATTAATATTGGCACTAAAATATGCATAAGACTAAGCTTGAAATTCGAACATTCAGTATGTTCTTTGGCTCATTTAAAATTGGACTTAGAAGTAAGGTTAGATATAACAAATGGACACCGAAAACATTGCAACTTTAAACTTAATTTCAACTCAGCAAGAACACTAATGAAATTTGGAATGAATTAATGGTCAATTATTGAGTGAGATTATGATACTTTATATATAATGTGCAGATCCGTTTGTTTTATATATGGATCGATATCTCTTCCTTTTAGTTTCAAACAGTTAATCTGAGTTGCATAATATGATCTCCATATGAAAATTTTACATTTTTGTTAGATTTTTACACTATTTTTTATATAGGTAGAAAATTACTACTTCCGCATGGTTCATAATCTCTAGATCAGGTAGATTTTAACATATCTGCAAAAAATAGTAATAAAATGATTTTAAGAAAATATGAAATTTTGTCTCCATGTACATTTTTATATGAAATTTATGTTAAGAGATTGTATTAACTATTTGGAATTTGAAAACGAAGATATAATACACAGACTGACCTACATAGTATAAAGTATAGCCTCATTCACCAATTATAAATTTTAGAAGTTTCCGAATGCTAATTGCTTGAAGTAGCAAAAAATTGAGATAAAAATATATGAAAAAAATTAAAATAAAAGGTTATATACGAAGAATCAAAGTTGTTCAAAAGCCAAAATATCTAGATTTTTTTGCTAGGCTCGCTTTCAAGTAATAAATTTGACCGTAAGACTAGGGCAAGAGGCGATCATGAACTGTGCCACTTGAACGCTCTAACCTCCTCGACTAATTGGTTGACTTGACCTGCTGCTTGAAGTGATTATTCCAGATATATCAAAGATTTTTTTGTTCTGATATCTGTTACATGACACTGTTGAAAGGACGCACAAAACGTGATTTTTTTGTTCTGGTATCGCTTTCAATGGGCCTGTTATAGGACAAGTATCCTCTCCATTACTGTAAAAGATTCCCTTCACTTTACAGTTTAAGATTAACTCTCAGCCGCTTTGAGATTCGGGCTGACGGAGGGGGCAGTATTATTGGGCTTTGAGATTCGTGGCAAGTTAAAAAGAACGGTCCAGATCAAGTAATTGTAAAAGATTCCCTATTACGATACCAGGGAGGATCTGAATTCCCTGTTGTATGTTATTATACAATCCACCGTCAGGCCTGTAGCATGTGGGCGAATTTTTTTTTTTAAATTATTATAAAAAAAAATCAGAAACAAATCATTACTTTTAAAAAAAAAACATAAATACCGAAAATCATTTTTGGTATCAATTTCTGAATTCCAAACTAAAATTTTGGTATGCACTTTTTCTACCCAGTTATTTCCAATCCTCCTAACTGGTCACAGAAAATCAAATAAGAAGAAATAAAAAATTTTGATTTCCGAAATTTATTTTCCGTCCACACTCTCTCTCTCCTCCCACCAAATTTAAAATTAATTTAAATTTCATTTTCAGTCCCCACTGCAAATAAGAATTCCACATACATTTAAAAAGAAAATCAATAAAGAAACAAGATATATAAAAAAAAATTAATTTAACGAAGTCCACATACAGTTAAAAAGAAAATCAATAAAGAAACAAGAAGTCAAAGAAAATAAGAATCAAGACTAGTCTGTGTCAACTATATATTATTTCATCAGTTGCGGTGGAGAAATCGTTATCCACAATTGGATTCCGCACCGAGCCTATCGCTCCGATAGGAAAGGTATACCCATATGCCATCGGCTCAAAATAGATGGCGTTAATCGATATGACATCGGCAGCGCATGATTAAACAAACGGTGGTAGTACCCAACGCCATCTGTTTCTTTTTGCAACCGACGACAAATGTAATTAACGCTGTCTAATGGATTTTAATAGCCGATTGTAAAAGTGTCTTACACTATCTGTTTTATTTGAGTTAGCGTTGGCAGGTCTTAGTTTGCCATCAGTCTTTAATTTTTGAGCCGATTGTGATGTATATATAATTATTATGTTTTATTATTAATTCTTGTATTAATTAGGGGCTAGCCTCCATCATATATTTGCTAGTCATTTTTAAAACCCAGCAAAGCAACAAGAAACATGCATGCATTATATACCCATATTTTAACTAACAATTAATATAGGCATCAACAACATATACATACATAAGTTATCCAACATATATATTAATTCATGCAACAAACAATATATAAAGTAGACAACAATTATAAACCAACAAGCTAGCATATCACACATAAAACAATATATAGACCAATATTCCATTGTACCATAAAACTAACAACTGTTTTAAACCACATTATTAAAACCAACATCAAAGTATCTGATCGCAAAAACCAGAAAACAAGAACTGTTTTATAGCACAGACAAGTACTTACACAGTAATTAAACTAATTCCATGAAGTACTTACACCATTGGATACGAATGTCATGTAATGCATTTTCTTTGTACGGCATTCTGGACAGACGACACTGCATGAATAAATCAAAACATAACATATATAAGAACTTAATCTAAAAGCATGATAGAAACAAGTGATTGACAAACCTTTGGAAAAGAATGTGCATGATTTTTTTATGAGCATCTCCATGTTCTTCATTACATAAAACCCGAACTCTCATGAATTGCATTGCGTGGGGCTCTGATCAAATGTGTATTATTTAAAACAAAATCTAATTAGTAATGCAATTGGAACTTGAAATAAGTTGCAATAAAATACTCGACTAAAATATTTCTTACCTGAAACATTCTGCCATCCAGTGCTCTTCTCCCCTGCATGTGGCAACCTCCCTGGTGTATGTATGACTTAAAAGCCCAAGAATTATTAATGGTCAGTATGTGGCACCTAGAAGTAGACCAGGTTAGTATTTTGAATTTTAAATTATTTGTATTTTACTTACTTCCGTAATAGAGGAACAATATATAAGTTATTGTCATTATACGGCAACGAGTCCAGCAAGTAGGCAACATTCTGTATTGGGATAATAACGAGAAGCCTCTAAGGTGCTCTACGATATAAGTAATAAAATAATAAATCAATACAAACTTGTTAAAAATATACAATAAACATGAGTAGAATTAGAAGCTTACCCAGCTTCGTGGCATGGCCAAGTACGAAAGGGATTGTTCATTATCAAGGTATGCGAAGTTGAGCGGACTGGGTCCAGGAAACCAATGTCAACATTATTTTGGGCACCTCAGTAACTAGATTCATGCAATACCTGAAAATAGTCAGTGTCAGAATAAAATAAAGGAATTAATTGTAAAAATAATATATCTATTTATAATAATAAATACTCACATTATCCAGACTTGGATAATAGAGATGTCGATCTCGTTATAAGTCATAAGATCACGGAGATCTGTGAAACCCACTGTTACATAAAAGCCCTCATCCTGAAACACTCCCGGCCCGATATAGCAGCGGAAGCCTCCTCCTTCGGATAGTGGTGTCGCAAGTTATCTGTCATGCAGTACTCAGAATTCTAGGCCCAGCTCATCCAATGCCTCTTGATCTACAAGCGGGACCCGACCCCATATTCCTCCTATAGGTATTGGCCATCTCAGTAGCACTAATTCATTAGTCATCTCATTGGCCATCTCATTAATCACACCAGCAGGCCCCTATCATGTACAGATGAATGTATCACTATCATGTACGGATAACAACTTATTAAAAAACACTAAGTTATTCAGGTAGGTGCCTTACCTGACTATAGTTTAAGGTGCTAGCTTCTTGGGTAGGCATCTCGCAGTGCATGACATCTGAAAGAACATCTGTTGCTACTGTAATCCTTTTTGTAGCTGCATTTGGTTTGCTCTAGCTAATATCCAATGCCTTACTCTTCTTGCATTCCTCCTAAGAGGCCATGACTGGATGCAAATCTTCAAAAAATGAAATCTATGTGATTGCATGTAAAGGCAAGGTTGTTCTTGCATATTTCATGTTATTAAAGATTCAAAAATCAATAAAATGTCAAATTAGGAAATTTTACCCTTACATCCAAACCAGCAGCACTGCCGGCGGTAATATGAATTCATTGTTGCGTGATCCTTCTCAGTTTTTTTGTACATTGCTTATATGTTTTGGACGACATTGCTGAAATTAAATTACAAATCAAAGAGTAAGGAAGCTCCAAAACAACAAATGCTGAAAAAAACACTTAGAAAAACTAAATATATAAAACTAAACCCTAAACCCTAGAACCATATTATCCCTAGAAACCCCCTAACCCTAAACTTAACCCCAACTAGAAAACCCTAAAAAGATATAGACAGAGAGTCAGATTCTTAAACCTTTAATGACGGAGATCGATCGAGTGCTCGGTGTTGTATTGAGGTGGCAGTCAACAAGTGATTGGAGACGGAGTCCTGGCAGAGAAAGCTAGCTAGTGACGACCATGTCGAGAGTGCTAGAACACTTGTGTTGTGGGATATATATATTGAAACTCTTAACTAGAATGCCATCGGCTCCGCAATGATTATCCCACCTGCTTAGTAGTTCAACCGATGACGTTATGCGGATAAATGCCAATAGTATAGCACACTTGAGTGTGTATCATCTGCATTAATATTAGTGCGGATGTAGTCTGCGCGAATCTTAAAACAGATCGAATGACCGAGATGTATTAACTCAAAAGATTCCCTTTTGAGTTAGCAGAGGATACGAATTCAGCAAACTTTACCCTACATTGATATTTCTTAGAAATTGCTTAATTTGTATTGCCAATTTTGTAGAAGTTTACCTTTACTAATTCAATATGTGGAGTTTGACACCACCGATCGAATTGTACTTGCAAGCAAGCAACATTCCCTTCTTTATCTAATTGTGCAATTAATCCATATAAAAGTTACCAAGTTGTGCAAACAACATAAACTAAGTTATCTACTCAAATAAACATCCATAAAATTCATCTCCTTATTTATAATTACAACACAACAATTACAACACACCATATTCAACAATTTCTTTTGATTTTACTAAATTCACTATATTTTATTTAACACCTTACAAGAACATGCTTTATCTTGGTTAGGTTCCAAAGAAATGGGTCAAATTAATTAACTTTCAACTAATAAAACATTTTCTGAAAATTAAATTATGTTTTAGTCACATGTTTTTGGCGGTGTAGAAATAAACATGTGAGAGTGGACTTACGTTGTTGTTTAAATTATTTCGCAAACCAGATCTTATTCAAAGGGGGTTTTTGTAAGAAACTAAACAACAATGCACTGTCACATGTCATTCATACACCGCCAAAAACTTGGGATCAAAATATGATTTCATTTTAAGAACGTGTTTTATTAGTTGAAAGTTAGTTTGACCCATTTCTTTGCAACCTAACGAAGAAAAAACAAGTTCTTGTAACGTGTCAAATAAAATATAGTGAAAATCAAAAGAAAATGAAATTCATCACAAGCTATCCAACAACTTGCAAAACATGCATGTTCTGAAAATTAAATCATGTTTTGCATGTTGTTGGACAACTTGTGACTCATCTCACTACGTACAAAGTAATCCACTAGCTACTTCATATGAAGCAACAACACAACAATTAAAAAACAGACCACAAGCATCAACACATAAAGTATAATTAATACTACTAGCTGTTTCTTGAGAATCAAAAATACTTCTCCCTCATTTCGATATCTTGCAACTTGTCTACTAGGTTGCATATGAGAATTTAAACTTACGTTACTTAAATTGGCAGTGTTGTCGCACCAGCCCATACATTGATTGCATTCTGAACATCTATAAAATTTCATCCCCGGATTCTTTCTAGTCATCAAAAGCATCACAACACTCGGCTTAAAACATTTATTGCAATAAGGATCTGATGAGTAACTACTATTTTGGCTACTCATTTCGCCTATACAAAACAAAAAAATAACATTAAATAACTAGACCCTAGTTTAAATTATTTTCTAATTTAAGAAACCATTCAAAATAATGATTAAAATAAACAGAAAATAAAGGAGAGAATAGTGATCTAGCATAGAAATGACGCCGGGAGAGGAAATGCTAGCTTCTTAGTCCGTCGATTTTGGGAATTAAGTTGATTTTCGCAGTGAGCTAGTGTTTGGGAATATCAAAGGGTTGGGGATAATTGACCTAGGGTTTACTGGAATTATATATAACATCACCACCATCGGTCCAATATATGGAGCAGATAGTGTATACTAAAACTGAGGTTCCAATTATTTACAGCGTTGCCCCTGAGAATATGTGCCATCGGTTCAATATGGTAACGAGTTGTTATTACTTTGTACTAACACCAACAGCTCATGTAACAAACGGATGGTAAAAGTCATCCTCTCAATGCCATCATCCGTTGAGCCAAACTGATGTCGAAGAGTCACTCAATACTAATTGTTCTTAAAGTTTACTCGATGGCAAAGGAGGAGGGTCATCAACGCCACCGGTTTGTGATCACCCAAAAGTGAGCGATGTTATCTTTTAAAATTTATAAACTTGGAAATGCTATCATTTCGGATCGCAAGCACACAATCCTATCAAGTAGTATAATCGAGGTCGATCCACAGGGAATATTGGTTTAGAGTCTTGAGCGATCAAATCACAATCTTTCGAAAGGCTAGACAAAATCTAAAAATTTGAGAGTTGAAGTTGTGATCAATGTAAATTTGGCAATGATTAAACGTAATTAAAATAAAGATAGAGATGAGAATTCCTAGAATTTCGGCACACCATTGCTACTTAATCCTCTTTGATATTCTACTTCTGTCGGGTATGATTTCCTGTTGTTGTTTATGGAAGATACTACATAGGACACTGCAAGTTACTTACGCAAATGACGGGACTTCCATCGAGATACTACATAGGACACTGCAAGTTACCTTACACAAATGACAGATCTCTAAAATACACAAGTTACTACATAGGACACTGCGAGTTACTTACGCAAATGATAGAACTTGGTTCGCATTTTCTTGTTCCGATTTATGGTTTCCCCACTAAGGTTTTCTTTACATAAATCTAATGGCTCCCAACGAGACTGACTCATCCATCATAGTTTCTCTTACCATTAAAGTACTGTCACTACCTGTTCGCACAAAAGTGTATCACAAAGTTTCACTACAGCAAGCTGTAGCTTTTAAACCTTGAATTAACTTCCGACTAGACTGCAAGTGCACAATCCTATCGTATAGTTTAGTCAGGTAGATCCACAGGACAGTTCAAAATCTAATCTGGACTCTACTTAAATCAATTAGGTACTAGAAGTTGGAAAAGGTTGATTTGGTTTGTTTAATTTCCTAAATTCAATGACAAAAATAATAAAAATGACAGAAAGTAAAATTTGGTTTTTATCAAATAGAGAAAAGCGTTTCCAGGGTTTCCGATTTCATCTTCAACTCTGTCTCTCGGTACCACATACGACCCGCGTACTTTCATACGCGGCCCGCATAGAAGACGCGACCCGCGTACTCTCATACGCGACCCGCATGCTCCCATTCGGCATGTGCCACAAGTATCTGTCGCGGTGGTTGGCAGGGCCTCTCTCGATTTTGATGAAAGTTGCCTGGCGGTAGGCCTTCTCATCCATGATGATCGGGCCCGTGAAGAGAGTCAAACCGGAGATCGATACGTCAAGCTGGACAGCAATGTGGGTGACATAAGCACCGATGGTATTGATGCCACCTATCCTCTTGGAATTCTGGAGAGCAAGCCAATGACGGACCATAATGAGCATCAGATCTGGCCGCTCTAACTCCTCGTCTCGACGGAGCATGTGGTCCATCAATGCGAGGTCCTCTACATTGGCACGGGCAACTGTCTCGCCGCGTGCGAAGATGGTAATAGCGAGGGCTCGCTAGATGCAGCGAAGGACTGGGTGAGGAATGGCGAGGCTCCAGAAATCATTGCTGGCGGCCACGTCCATCCCAGAAATTAAACGCCAGAAATGGTCCTTGTCCATGCCCACACAAAAATGAAGAGTGTCAGTCTGAGGGTCTGGCAAGAATCCAAACCACTCACGAAGGGTAGCAACACCAACCCTCCAAGTCCCGCTGCGCATCAAGAAGCTGGTTCTCAGGGTCCCACTTGAGCTGTAGAGAGGAGAGGAACTCAAGCTTGAGTTCCTGGTAGCAGTCGTACGCGATACCCCAGAATGTGGGAGTGAATCCGATCCGCCCTGTGAGATGGAGTAACTGCCCTGCGACCCCAAACGAGTGGAGGGTGTCGAAGTCGAGCCGGTGCGTGTTGTCAAAGGTTTTTCGCCGCAGGATCTCAAAGCGGTTGAACATGCGACGGGAGTCGATGGAGAAGTGTGGAGGTGGGTAATCATCTGCCCTTGCCATGTAATCACTAGACGAGTGATGAGAAGCCTCTGATCAGAGTCAAAATAACGATGATTTATGTAGAGTTTTGGCTTAGGTTTTACATATTTTCTCACACTTATGTTTAATCAATTAGAGAAAAAGGCTACTGTCACCCTTCTTTATGTTTTATTGCAGAAAACAGGTTTTGGGACTATTTTACACCAAATGGAGCTAGAATCGGGTCAATCGGATCAGCGACGCTTATCGACGAAGTCTCTATTACGGTCCGTATTTCCTAATACGGACCAGGCCTAGCACAGACCAGAAGATAGCGCTGGAGGCATTAAACCCTAACCGTCAAGGTCCTAATACAGACCGTATCAACTGATACTGTCCGTATCCGAAGGCGTCTCTTGGGGAATAACTACCGACAGCTGTTTCCAGATCAGTTTCTTAGCCTCTACTCAACCTCCATACGTCCCTCCACTCCTATATAAAGCCCCTGGGCAGAAGGAATAGTTATCTTTGTAATTAGAGTTAGATTTGATTAAAGAGAGAAGAGATGAGTGCTTGTAATGATGCCGTTCCGCGGCTAAGTTCCTTTTCTTAGGGCTAGGCAGTAAACCTTGTTACTCTTGATGTTTTGATATATACATTTCTGTTGAATATGGTTTCTTGTTGTTGTATCAAAATGCTTTTGTGATTTACTATCTCTTCATCTAACTTCAATGATCTAGTTTGAGTCCGTTAGGGTAGTGACAGTACTTTAATGGTAAGATAAACTATTTGTATGAATTAGCCTCGTTGAGATCTATTAGGTTTATGTGAAGAAAACCTTAGCGGGGAAACCATAAACCAGACCAACAAAACGCGTACCAAATTCTATCACTTGCGTAAGAAAAATTGCAGTGATCTGTGTAGTAATTTGGGGTTTTTAGAGATCAGTCATTTGCGTAAGGAAACTCGCAGTGTCCTATGTAGAACCTCGATGAAAGATCTGTCATTCTTGCGTAACATAAATCGCAGTGACCTATGTGGTGTCTTTCATAAAACAACAACAGGAAATCAGACGCAACAGGAATATATTGTCAAGGCGGATTGAGTAGCGATGGTGTGCCGAAACCCTAGGAATTCTCATCTCTATCTTTATTTTAATTATTTTTAATTGCTTCCTAATTTACATTGATCACAACAACATATCTCAATTTTCAGATTTCGTCTAGCCTTTCGAAAGATTGCGATTCGATCGCTCAAAGCACTGAACCAATATTCCCTGTGGATCGACCTCGATTATACTACTCGATAGGATTGTGCGCTTGCAGTCCGAACCGATAGCATTTCCGAGTTTATAAATATTAAAAGAAACATTGCTCTCTTTTGAGTGATCAAGCTTTTTGGCGCCGTTGCCGGGGAATAACGGTTCATTGTGCAAGGCCTTGCGAGACGTCCTTGCTTTGACAATTGAATCCAATTAATTAGAAACGCCTAGATTTCTTTTTATTTTCTGCATTTTTATTTTTCTTTTATTTTCAATTTCATTTTTATTTTTATTTTCTTTTTATTTTCAGTTTTAGTTTAATTTTCAGATTTTCTTTTCTTTTTAGGACACTACACGCTGGCCGAATCATCCATACGAAGATCCGAGAGGATTGCTAGTAGGAGAGGACAATTCGCTTCCACATCACCGATAAGAACCCATCATAGTTCTTCATCGAGTAATTCTGAAAGCGAAGAAGACTCAGATTCGATCAACATGGATATCCCACCGAACCAACCAATCAATAATGGAAGACAAAACAATGGTGATCATGGAGTTCACGATGCAGCAAGATCCAAACTTCTACGAGACTATTGCGTACCGCGCGCGAATGATCCTAATTCTAGTATAAACCCGCCAACTGTTACAAACCGTAATTTTGAGATCAAACCTGCTCTCATAAATATGGTTTCGCAACAGCAATTTGGAGGATTTCCACATGAAGATCCACATCTTCATTTGTCAATTTTCCTAGGGATATGCGAGACGATAAAGATCAACGGAGTTTCCAATGAAGCAATCAGGCTAAGGCTATTTTCATTCTCATTAAAAGATAAAGCGAGCATGGTTGTTTTCCTTAACGGCCAATTCCATTCAAACTTGGGACCAATTGTTTAATGTGTTTATTGCAAAATATTTTCCACCATCCAAAACTTCAAGGTTTAGAAATGCAATTACTAATTTTGAACAAAGGGATGGTGAAACATTGTGTGAGGCATGGGATAGATATAAGGATATGTTAAGGTGTTGTCCACATCATGGTCTAGAAAGATGGCTGATTGTCCAAACTTTTTATAATGGTCTAAACCCTACTGATAGGTTGTCTATTGATGCTTCCGCAGGAGGAGCAATCATGAACAAGGAACCTGACGAGGCTTACAACCTAATTGAAGAGATTGCAATCAACCAACACTACTGGATCCCTGAGCGAAAGAAGCCAACTCCAACACCTGGCATGCACCCAGTAGATGATATCTCCATGCTGAGCGCAAAGATCGATGCTTTGCAAATGACACTCAACAAGCAAACCAAGCAGCGAACGGTAGCAGCAGTCAATGCCGCAACAGCCTGTGGCTATTGTGGAGGAGCGCATGAGATGACCGAATGTATGAATGTGACGGAAACTAAGGAAGAAATAGAGCAAGCAAACGCAATCGACAACAGCTTTCGACCTCAGCCCGCCTACAATACATACCATCCGAACAACCGAGACCATCCAAATCTCTCATACGCAAACAATCAAAGGCCTGCTGCACCTCAACAGAACTACCAACCACAACCCAATTATCAACCGAGATATAACAATCCTCAACCGAATTACCAACCAAGACAATACAATCAACCACAGCAACCTGACATCACATCACTAATGGAGAGGTTCCTAGAGAAGCAAGACAAGGCTAACGCCGAAATCGCGCAAAAGATCGAATCCTTAACAAACCGCAACAACGACTTAGAAGACAATGTCTCTAAGATGGCTAAAGAACTCTCGAGTATTACACGTGGAAAAGGCAAATTTCCGGGCCAACCGGAAGAAAACCCGAGAGAGACTTGCAAGAGCATAACATTAAGGAGCGGTACAGCTTACAAGGGACCTCCCATGCCCGATCAAACTTTCGATGAGATGCATGCAGAGCCATAGCATTCCGAAGAATACGAGCCGCAACAACCGGAGCCGCCCGTATCCGAAGCGCAGGCAGACCCTATTGAGGAGCAGAATGACACCGTAGGTGGAAACGAGCGACAACCCGAACCTGAATATATTGCACCACCACCCTACAAGCCACCTCTGCCATTCCCTCCAAGGCCGGCCGAGCACAAGATGGAGCCGCAATTCGCGAGATTCATGGAGACACTCAAGCAACTACAAGTCACAATCCCCTTCACTGAGGCAATTGCAAGCATACTCTCGTATGCTAAATTTCTGAAGGAGATTCTTTCGAACCGCAGTAAACTCCAAGAACTCTCAACAATTTCGCTCAATCTGGAATGTAGTGCGCTCGTGCAAAGCAAATTACCGACAAAGTTGAAAGATCTGGGAAGCTTTTCGATACCATGCACAATTGGCACAACAGATTTTAAGAAAGCTTTATGTGATCTGGGGGCAAGTGTAAGTTTGATGCCAAAGGCGGTATTTGATAAATTGAATTGTGGAGATCTATCACCAACTCGAATGGCATTACAACTGGCTGATCGGTCAATTCGATATCCTGAAGGAGTATTGCTAGATGTACCGATCAAAGTTGGAGACTTTTGGATACCTGGAGATTTTGTTGTAGTTGACATGGAAGAAGATGAACACATTCCAATCATCCTTGGAAGGCCATTCCTCGCCACATGTGGAGCAATGATTGATGTCAAGAATGAGAAAATTTTCACTAAATGTCGGAAAAGACAGGGTTACTTACGACATAAACAGAGCTTTAAAATACCCTTCTGACATCGATCGTGTCTTCAATTTGGGCATCACTGATGAATTTGAAGAGGAAGAATATCCATTTGATGAATTTGGAGAGTTCATGGGTATAGAGGATCTGGATAGCCTTCTTGGAAGGGAAGATGACGAAGTACAACCTGAACAAGATATCACCACTAAACCTGACGAGGTTTATAATGAAACATGAGCAAGTTGCACTACTGTCACAGAGAAAGGAGAAGAAATTTCCGCATCCAAAGTCTTACAACCCGTATTCCCCAATACGGTTAGTAGCGAAGAGAAGAAAAAGGAAAAGGCAGCCTCTCCTCCACAACTCGAGCTTAAACCTCTTCCACCCAACCTACAATACGAATTTCTAGGCCCAAACAGAACCTATCCGGTAATTGTCGGCTCTCAGCTTGACAAGACCCAAATCAGCAAACTCGTCAATACACTCAGGAAACACAAGAAAGCCATTGGCTACACGATCAATGACATCAAAGGCCTCAGTCCCACCATTTGCATGCACCAAATTCTGCTAGAAGAATATCACAAACCTTCACGAGAACCGAAAAGAAGACTTAATCCGAACTTGAAGGAAGTGGTCAAGAAAGAAGTCCTGAAGCTGCTAGATGCAGGCATCATTTACCCCATCTCTGATAGCAACTGGGTGAGTCCCGTCCAGGTCGTTCCAAAGAAGGGAGGCACCACAGTTGTGAAAGGAGATAACGACGAAATGCTCCAAACAAGAGTCGTTACAGGGTGGCGAATGTGCATTGATTATCGGCGGCTAAATGTGGCGACAAGAAATGACCACTACCCCCTTCCGTTCATCGATCAACTGTTGGAGCGACTAGCAAAGCATTCATACTTCTGCTACCTTGATGGATACTCCGGCTTCTTCCAAATTCCAATTCATCCTCAAGATCAAGAAAAGACCACATTCACATGCCCCTACGGAACTTTCACATACCGACGCATGCCCTTCGGGTTGTGCAACGCCCCAGCGACCTTCCAAAGAGCCATGGTGTCTATCTTTTCAGATTTTGTTGAAGAAATAATGGAAGTATTCATGGATGATTTTTCAGTTTATGGGGATACCTTCGACTCATGTTTGAAGAACTTATCTAAAGTTCTAAAAAGATGTGAAGAAGTAAACCTCGTATTAAATTGGGAAAAATGTCATTTTATGGTACAAGAGGGAGTTGTGCTTGGTCACACCATTTCCTCTAAGGGATTGGAGGTTGACAAAGCAAAAGTCGAGGTAATTGAAAAACTAACTCAACCAACATGTGTTCGTGACATTCGCAGTTTTCTTGGTCATGCAGGTTTTTATCGAAGATTTATCAAGGACTTCTCAAAAATCGCGAAGCCACTCTCAAACTTGACCATGAAGGATGCCGAGTTCATCTTCGATGGAAAATGTATCGAAGCATTCAACACACTCAGGAATGCTCTGATTTCAGCCCCAATTCTCCAACCACCTGACTGGGACCATCCTTTTGAGATCATGTGCGATGCAAGTGATTACGCAGTAGGAGTAGTCCTGGGACAACGGAAGGATAAGAAGCCCTATGCAATCTATTACGCGAGCAAAGTTCTAAATGAAGCCCAATGCAACTACACAACAACTGAGAAAGAAATACTCATAGTAATCTTTGCAATTAACAAATTTCGATCTTACCTTGTAGGTTCAAAAGTCATCATCTATACATATCATGCAGCAATCAAGTACCTCATCAACAAGAAGGACGCAAAACCTAGACTCATCCGATGGGTACTTCTCCTACAAGAGTTCGATATCGAAATTAGGGACAAGAAAGGCACAGAGAATTCGGTAGCCGACCACCAGTCAAGACTGAGACAACCAAGCAAGAATGATCAGCCGATCGATGATTCTTTTGCTGACGAACACCTCTACTCTGTAGAAATAAGCAAACAGCCATGGTACGCAGATCTGGCCAACTACATTGCATGTGGGGCCATCCCACCCGACATGACATTTCAGCAAAAGAAGAGATTCTTGGCAAATGCTAAACATTTCTACTGGGATGATCCTTACCTCTTCCGCCTTTGTGTAGACGGAATACACAGAAGATGTGTCACACACGAAGAATCGAAAGGCATCATCCATGACTGCCACTCCTCGCCATATGGTGGCCATGCATCATTCCAAAAGACAGCATTGAAAATCCTTCAAGCAGGTTTTTATTGGCCTGACATCTTCAGAGACGTTAAGGATTATGTCTCCCGCTGTGACGCATGTCAACGGACGGGAAACATATCTAAACGTGATGAGATGTCGCAAAATTCAATCCTAGAAGTAGAGATTTTTGATGTTTGGGGAATTGATTTCATGGGACCATTCCCAAGCTCAAGTAACAACAAGTATATCCTCGTAGCAGTCGACTATGTCTCAAAATGGGTGGAAGTAATTCCAACACCCTCAACAGATGCAAATGTAGTCAAGCGACTGTTCCAGAAGATCATATTTCCAAGGTTTGGCATCCCTCGAGTAGTGATAAGTGATGGAGGATCGCATTTCATCAACAATCAATTCAACAATCTTCTGAAGAAATATGGCGTCACACATAAGATGGCAACTCCTTATCATCCACAAACCAGTGGGCAAGTAGAAATTTCAAACAGAGAAATCAAGAACATCCTGCAAAAGACAGTGTCTTGGTCCAGGAAAAATTGGGCACTCAAACTAGACGAAGCACTTTGGGCCTACAGAACCTCGTTCAAAACTCCGATCGGAATGACACCCTACAAGCTGATCTACGGAAAGGCTTGTCATCTGCCGGTGGAATTAGAACACAAGGCATATTGGGCAATCAAAACGTTCAATTATGATCTTCGGGACGCAGGCAAAAAGAGGCTACTAGATCTAAATGCACTAGACGAACTGAGACTCCATGCATACGACAATGCAAAGATGTATAAAGAACGGGCGAAATTCTACCATGACAAAAAGATAAGAAAAATGGAGTTCAAGGAAGGCAACATGGTGCTTCTCTTCAATTCACGACTCAAACTCTTCCTCGGAAAATTGAGATCCAGATGGACGGGACTTTACAAGGTCACTTACATGTACCCTTATGGGGCAGTCCAAATCTGGAGTCAAGAAACCGGGTATTTCAAGGTGAACGACCAAAGGTTGAAGCACTACATCGCAGGAACAAATGATGAGCATAAAGAGACATATTCCTTCGGGAATCAGCCAAACGATGGATGAGAACAAAAAGTCGAGCTAATGACTCTAAACAAGCGCTTCTTGGGAGGCAACCCAAGGCCACTTTTGCTTTCTTTTTCATATAAAAATTCAAAAAAAAAAAATATTTCATTTGATCCTAAACTATTATACTGATCACAGGGTTACTAATCTTACCTACAGGAGAAGATGCTGGAAGAATTTGGTCGAAAAATTCGAAGCCCGTCATGAAGATTTACTCTCTGTTACGGACTGTATCAGTCCAATACGGGGTAGTACTCCAATACGGACCTACCTCGGACTTGGCGCAGAAAAGGCAGGGTTCAACACAAAACCGCACAACGGTTACGGACCGTATCAGTTGATACGGACCGTATTCAATGAGCAGAAATAACCAACTCTCTAATTCTGGCGCTCCAAGAAAGAAATTCGAATTTTAACCGAATTTAAACCTCCCACCATTACCACCTTCTGCACATTCATCACATCCTTTCACTACCATATAAACCTTTCATCCACCTCCCTTTTTCCTGCACCATTTCATAGAATTTTCATATCAAAATTCGCATCCTGTCCACAGAAATCCTCAAAGTCAGGCCCGTATCAACCCCGTATCAAGTGGATACGGCCCGTAACAGAGACCGAAACCAGAGAAAAATGGTGCACAACAGCCCTCGTTCCTCCGACTCTCAATCCGACGATGAAAACACCTTCGCGACAGCCATGGAGATCAAATTCCGCAACAAACAAGAATTCGACCGTGCTCAAACAATGCTTGATCGCACCATCGCGAACAACAAAGCGATGTGTATCAATACCATGAAGGTCCTTGGATGCTATGATTATGTGCGAGTATCCCTTAATAATATCAATTTATGGGATTTGGCGGACCGCCTACGAACCACAAGAGTCTATTTGAGGCCCTCCATCGAATTTCTATCAACACTACAATGGGATGGCGACATGATCAAATACCGATTATTCAACCGCCCATTTGCCATAACAATGGAGGAATTTTGCAAGGTGCTGTCCATCCCCACAAATGGCGAAATCAAATTAGGCACAAGGGAGAAATGCATGAAGTACTGGGAAATGATCGCAATTGATGAGCGCAAAATATACCGCAAAGACTCACGCCTCATCTCTTCGATAGAATTAAGGTATATTCATATTATTTTGACTAATTATATATTCCCAACAGGAGAGGACACAACGGAAGTGCGAGAGAGGGACATTTACATCATGCGTTGCATGAAGAGCCACAAGCATCAACCGCACATTGGACACCACATCTTGCACCACCTCAAATCGGTGGCCGCCGACACAAAGAATAATCACGTGGTCTCCGTGGGAGTTTATGTAACCCTTCTTGCACACCATCACAACATAAAACTCATCGGTGAAACTGAAGTATTCGGCAACAACCGCCTTAATATAAACTACCTAGTGAACAACAATCACGTGCAGGCAATATTCAATGCACACACAGGTGACATAAGGTACACGTTGAAAATAGGTGAGAGAATGACCCTCCATATCGGAACGGATAAGGGGTCATTGCAGTTTGGATATGAATCTGAACATGGAGATGATGCACGAAGCGATGAGGAAGAACCAATAGAGGAGGACCCAATCGAGGAAGAACCAACCGAGGAGGTACCAACAGAAGAGCCCATGGAGGAAACACATAGCGCATCACACCACTCATCCATCCACCATCATGACATGGCTTTCGTACGCCACCTCATTCTCCATGCCCGCACCAACCGGACCCGCACCAACCGGATGAGAAGGCGTCTCTTGGGGAATAACTACCGACAGCTGTCGGCACCAACGAAGTAATATGGAAACACCAACGAAGCAAACTCCATGCCCGCACCAACCGGATGAGAACAAGAGACAACCATATCTCAAGCTCGTGAACCAGGTCCAACCGCGCGTTACGCCAACAACACCCTCGAGAATTTGAAGAAACGCACCCGCTACTTGGAGGAATACTTGGACAAGGTAAACAAAGCCCACAAGAATTTCTATGAATATTGCCTTTCCAAGGGAATACCATTCACACCACCGATTCCATTCACCCCACCACAACCCCTTCACAACGAGTAATCTGTGAGATCTTTCTTATCCCTCTCTTAATTGTTTATGTTCTTGCATTGAGGACAATACAAAATTTAAGCATGGGGGTAGGGGTAAGAAATTAGTCTAGGAATTGCATTGTATCTAGGATCATGGCATGTAGGACTCTTATTTTTCATTTTTTCGCTAGCAGTTTTACTCAATAGGGACCACTTCTTAAGGCTTAACCAAGATAAGTTGGGAGGAACGATTGAGGTTTTTATCTAGCGTGCATATAGGCATTTGCATTGATAGAATCATATAATTTAGGGGTAATTTGCATGTAGGGTAATTAAATAGGAATTGTTTAAAATTGAATTAGGCTAAGGTTTAGACAATCGGCCATGATACAAAAATTCGGAATTTTTAAATTATTGGTGATCTCAAAGTGAACAATGAATTGCTAACCATGAATGTTGACCAAAATCGCAAACCCTAGAATCTTTATTTATTGAGTAATTTATTTTTGCAAAGTCTTTTAAATTTGATAGTGTTTTAGAATACCCGTTTATTATAGATAGACCCCTAGCTAAACTATTCAATAATTCCTTGTATGAATGAATACTTGGAATTGTGTGTAATCATGGTGCTTGTGACACAAAAATATTTTATTTTATTTTTCAGAAAAATACAAAAATACAAAAAAAATCAGAATGAGAACAAAAAAAAAAAAAGGAAAATATAGAAAAAGAAAAAAAATAGAATAAAAGATGGAGGATAAAAAGAGTACGGGTGCCTACGCAAGACTGGTTACCAATAGGCTCGAGAAAACCTCCCAAATTTTAAATTTTGTACATATTTAATTTCTCAAAAATAGTCACAAGTACCAACACACTTAGTTGCCATACTTTGCTCCAATCAATTGGGAAGGAAAATCAAAATTTATATCATTAGAATTCCTATTGATTGGAAGGGATCCATTTATAATCGAAGGGGAAATTAATACTCTCAATTTTAAGGATATTTGTGAAGTAGATTGTTTGATAATAATTTTTCTAGGGTAAGCATAATAAGGTCAATCATGGGGTGAATAAATTGTTCAAGGGAGAGGTCATGAATATTTTAGAGTTCTAAATTTTTATTGTCATGTCAATTGTACCAAACCCAAGTTCTAATTTAATTTTAAACAAGTCTTTGAGATTGTATGGTTTAACCTGGACTGGATCTTTGACCAGCTGGGATGTCGTTGCTTGAGGACAAGCAACAATTCAAGTTGGGAGGCGTGATCAGAGTCAAAATAACGATGATTTACGTAGGGTTTTGGCTTAGGTTTTACATATTTTCTCACACTTATGTTTAATTAATTAGAGAAAAAGGCTATTGTCACCCTTCTTTATGTTTTATTGCAGAAAACAGGTTTTGGGACTATTTTACACCAAATGGAGCTAGAATCGGGTCAATCGGATCAGCGACGCTTATCGACGAAGTCTCTGTTACGGTCCGTATTTCCTAGTACGGACCAGGCCTAGCACAGACCGGAAGATAGCGCTGGAAGCATTAAACCCTAACCGTCAAGGTCCTAATACGGATCGTATCAACTGATACTGTCCGTATCCGAAGGCGTCTCTTGGGGAATAACTGCCGACAGTTGTTTCCAGATCAGTTTCTTAGCCTCTACTCAACCTCCAGACGTCCCTCCACTCCTATATAAAGCCCCTGGGCAGAATGAATAGTTATCTTTGTAATTAGGGTTAGATTTGATTAAGAGAGAAGAGAGGAGTGCTTGTAATGATGCCGTTCCGTGGCTAAGTTCATTTTCTTAGGGCTAGGCAGTAAACCTTGTTACTCTTATGCTTTGATATATATATTTCTGTTGATTATGGTTCCTTGTTGTTGTATCAAAATGCTTTTGTGATTTACTATCTCTTCATCTAACTTCAATGATCTAGTTTGAGTCCGTTAGGGTAGTGACAGTACTTTAATGGTAAGAGAAACTATTTGTATGAATTAGCCTCGTTGAGATCTATTAGGTTTATGTGAAGAAAACCTTAGCGGGGAAACCATAAACCAGACCAACAAAATGCGTACCAAATTCTATCACTTGCGTAAGGAAAATCGCAGTGATCTGTGTAGTAATTTAGGGTTTTTAGAGATCAGTCATTTGCGTAAGGAAACTCGCAGTGTCCTATGTAGAATCTCGATGAAAGATCTGTCATTCTTGCGTAACATAAATCGCAGTGACCTATGTGGTGTCTTTCATAAAACAACAACAGGAAATCAGACGCAACAGGAATATATTGTCAAGGCGGATTGAGTAGCAATGGTGTGCCGAAACCCTAGGAATTCTCATCTCTATCTTTATTTTAATTATTTTTAATTGCTTCCTAATTTACATTGATCACAACAACATATCTCAATTTTCAGATTTCGTCTAGCCTTTCGAAAGATTGTGATTCGATCGCTCAAAGCACTGAACCAATATTCCTTGTGGATCGACCTCGATTATACTACTCGATAGGATTGTGCGCTTGCAGTCCGAACCGATAGCATTTCCGAGTTTATAAATATTAAAAGAAACATTGTTCTCTTTTGAGTGATCAGCCTCAGAGTCATAGAACTCAACTAGGGGTGAATCTGCTGCAGAATGAGAGTGAGATGAAGAGTGAGAAGGAGTACCATTGTTTGGTGAGTCAGACGCAGGTTGCGACTCAAAAGGAGAGGGTGTGCGCGCAGGTGGTTGTTGCTGGGCATGGAGAGCCTCCTGCCTTCGTTCTTGCGCGTACTTGGATCATCGTTCGCGGTTCATAGTGTTCTGGAAAGGAGTTAACGCGGGCTGCGTGGATTTTGGAGCGGGTCGCATGACTCTGGCGCGGGGCGCATGGAATTGTTATGCGGGCCGCGTCGGAAGAGCTTGAGGCGCAGCAATGGTAGGGGCAACGGAAGAGAAGGAGAAGAGGCTGTAGAGCTGCAGCTCGGTATGGTGGCAGGGCTTGAGAAAGAGAATGTTGTGCTTAGTGGAGAGGTCTCGGCGGCGAGAGATGCGGCGGAGGGTGGAAAGGGCCGGCAGCGAGGGTGTCGGCGGCTAGGGTTTCGGCGATGCGAGGTCTCCACTCGGATCGCGTTTGAGAGGAAGGAGGGGTCGGGTGGTCTGTAGAAGGAGAAGGGCAAAGCGGGGCAGAGTTAAGTAGAAGGGGTCGTGCCGTTTCAGCCCGTAATAGACGTGCCTCTTCAATGCTACGTCCGTTGGCACTGACGCGGGTCGCGTTGATTTCCACGTGGGTCGCGTGGTGCACTGAATCTGCAGTTCTCTCTTTTGACTGTCCTAAATGCAAAATAACTAAAAACAAATATGCATGCAAACAACATAAAAGAAAATTATGCAGAAAGGACTAGTAAATTACTCTAAGTGCAAGAAAAGTAAAAAGGGCTTGGGTTGCCTCTCAAGAAGCGCTTGTTTTATGTCTCAAGCTCGACCACCTTTTGCTAAGTTTCGGCTGCGGCAGGATCGGAGAGATCCTGAACAAATCACGGTGGGTATGGACGATCAGCAACATAGTGCTTGAGACGCTGACCATTTACCTTGAATGTTCCACATGCCTCATTTCCAATGTCAATTGCACCAAAATGGTACACCTTCTTCACCACAAATGGACCCAACCATCTAGACTTGAGTTTTCCTGGAAAGAGTCTTAATCTAGAATTAAACAAAAGTACAAGATCACCTTCCTTAAACTCGCGAGGCATGATACGCTTGTCATGGATCTGCTTGGTCTTTTCTTTGTAAATCCTCGCATTCTCTTAGGAGTGTAAACGCATCTCTTCCAACTCGTGTAAGTCGAGGATACACTTCTCTCCAGCTGCTATCATATCCATGTTGATGGCTCACGTGGCCCAGAATGCTTTGTGTTCGATCCCCACAGGTAGGTGGCACGACTTCCCATACACTAGCTTGAAAGGGCTCATCCCAATCGGTGTTTTGAATGCGGTTCGGTACGCCCAAAGTGCGTCATTCAACTTCAGCGACCAATCCTTCCTTGTCCTTGCCACAGTCTTTTCCAAGATGGACTTGATTTCCTTGTTAGAGATTTCAGCTTGACCATTAGATTGAGGATGATAAGAAGTAGTTACCTTATGAGTTACTCCATGATGGCTCAAGAGATTGTCAAATTGGCGGTTGATGAAGTGCTTGCCTCCATCATTGATAACAGCTCGTGGCACTCCAAAGCGCGGAAAAATGATGTCATTGAACAGTCGCTTTACTGCATTCGAGTATGTTTTTCGACATGCTACTGCTTCGACCCATTTAGACACATAATCGACGGCAACCAGGATGTACTCATTCCCACATGATGATGGAAACGGTCCCATGAAATCAATACCCCACACATCGAAGACCTCTACTTCAAGAACGGAGTTGAGAGGCATCTTATTGCGCTTGGTGATGTTCGCAGTCCGTTGACACTTGTCACAAGCCGTGACTAAGGTCCTAGCATCCCTAAAAAGAGAAGGCCAAAAGAAACCAGATTGCAATACCTTGGTGGCTGTTTTTGGAGAACGAAGTGTGTCCCCCATAAGCGGATGAATGGCAATGCTCAAGGATGGAGCGCGTCTCCTCGTGTGGCACACAGCGTCGAAAAATGCCATCAGCACCTATTTTGAAAAGAAAGGGTTCATCCCAAAAATAATACCTGGCATCTGATATGAGATTCTTCCATTGCTGGTAAGACATGTTATCAGGTAGCACCCCAGAGGCTAGGTAGTTCGCGATGTCAGCATACCAAGGGATCGGTTGGGAGGCCACGCGGCCCGCGTGCTTTGTCATGCGACCCGCGTCAGAGGCGTCCAGAGCTGAGACTGAGAAGAGTTGTTCATCAGGGAACGAGTCATTGATTGGCAATTTGGCAGAGTCCTCATCTTCCCAACGAAGGCGGGATAGATGGTCAGCCACGGTGTTTTCGACTCCCTTTTTGTCCCTAATTTCAATATCAAATTCCTGCAAAAGAAGAATCCATCTAATTAAACGAGGTTTAGCATCTTGTTTATTCAACAAATACCTGAGTGCGGCATGGTCGGTGTAAACAATGATCTTCGAGCCAACTAGATACGATCTAAATTTGTCAAGAGCGAACACAATTGCAAGAGGCTCCTTCTCGGTGGTTGTGTAGTTCATCTGGGCTGGATCTAGCACCTTGCTAGCATAGTAAATGGCGGACGGCTTCTTGTCCTTCCTTTGCCCAAGAACTGCTCCTACAGCATAGTCGCTCGCGTCGCACATGATCTCGAACGGCAGAGATCAATCAAGTGGTTGCAAAATGGGTGCTGAGATGAGGGCTTCCTTCAAACTACAAAAAGACTTAACACAATCATCAGTGAAAACAAAATCAGAATCTTTAATGAGTAGATTGGTCAATGGTTTCGTAATTTTAGAAAAGTCCTCGATGAAGCGGCGGTAGAATCCCGCATGACCTAGAAAACTGCGAACCCCTTTAACACAAGTTGGGATTGCAAGTTTCTCAATCACTTCAATCTTTGCCTTATCAACCTCGATGCCTTTGGAGGTCACAACATGTCCTAGGACAACACCTTCCTGGAGCATGAAGTGACACTTCTCCCAATTCAAAATCAGATTGACATCCTCACATTTCTGCAAAATCTTACAGAGGTTAGTCAAACAAGAATCAAAACAAACACCATACACAGAAAAATCATCCATGAAAACCTCAACCTCATTCTCAATAAAATCAGAAAAAGATGGCCATCATGGCTCTCTGAAAGGTTGTTGGTGCATTACAAAGACCAAAGGGCATCCTACGATATGCAAATGTACCATATGGGCAAGTAAAAGTGGGCTTTTCTTGGTCTTATGGGTGAATGGGTATTTGAAAGAAACCAGAATAACCATCAAGATAACAAAAATAAGAGTGATTAGCAAGCCATTCAAGGAGTTGATCGACAAATGGTAACGAAAAGTGATCCTTGCGTGTGGCTGCATTGAGCTTTCTGTAGTCAATACACATCCTGTATCCATTCACCACACGTGTCTGGATGAGCTCATTCTTCTCATTCTTCACCACTGTCGCACCTCCTTTCTTTGGCACCACATGGACAGGGCTCACCCATTCGCTGTCAGAAATCGGGTAGATAATACCTGCATCAAGAAGTTTAAGTATTTCTTTTTTCACTACCTCTTTCAGATTTGGGTTGCACCGTCGCTGGTGTTCAACAGATGGCTTGTGATCATCTTCAAGTAAGATCCTGTGTGAGCAGATGGATGGGTTGATTCCTTTCAGATCCTTGTGAATCTTCAGCTTCTCCAGAAGTTTGGCGGTCTGATCGGGGTTTAAACCTGCATTCACAATCACAGGAAAAGAGTTATCTGGACCGAGGAATTCATACCTGAGGTTGGCTGGAAGAGGCTTGAGTTCAGGAGTTGGATTCTCTGTCTGGGTCTTGACACGGTCCGCATCTGGTGCACTCGGCTTGCGTGCGGACCTCGCGTCGGTTTCATCCGTTTGTTGGCTTAATAAACTTGGTATCGGAAATGCAATTTCACCTTCTTAGGTTTTTAATCTAAGTTAATTGTCCGGTTTACTAAAGGTAACCACCACCTCTTGATGAATGGAAAAGTTCACATCTCGGTTACTATTTGGTCTCGCCTCACGGCTCGTAAACCTACCTCAAATACTAAGTTTGGTTGAGAGAAACATCAGGGCCAAATTACTAGAAAAGATGCTATAGACATCTAACAGTAGACAATCAAGAATCATTCAATCAACTTCAACAAAGCAATTAAATAGTACTCAAACAATTAAACACTAACATTCAACACAGATTCAAACAACGTGCATACAAAATAAAGTATCAAACTACATCGTAACCCTAGAAACTAAGTAAACTACTCACACATAGTCAAAGAGCAATCAAAACAAAAGATAGAAGAAATAGCCATGACAAAACCCGAAATACAAAGAAGATCCGTGAAGAACTTTCGTCTTTCGCTTCTCAACTTCGTCTCCAAGCTAGCCGTCAAGTCCCAACCCTAGAATCTGTCTCTTGCTCTCCAAAATGCAGAATTAAGAATGAATCCCCCTGTAGCAAGGAATCCCTTGATATAGCCCTTCTGGCCGACCTTTCCTTCATTGAGCCTCGGTTTCCTTTTCTGTTTTGTTTCCGGAATAGGCTGACGCGACCCGCATGTGGTGTGACGCGGTCCGCGTGTCTGTGTCTCTCACGTGTGTAAAGAGTGATTGTGTCTATGGTCACGTCAGGGTTTGATGCGGCCCACTTCGGATGTGACGCGGCCCGCGTGTAGGGTTTCAGAACTCGCAATCTTCCCTGATTTCGCTCGTTTTCTGCAAAGTAAGAATAAAAACGCAGCAGTACCACATTCTATAGATATTCAATGTAATAGACACGATTTGGTGGTTTAAAACACAGATTTTGGTACAGGAATTGGTCGGATTTGAAGGTCAAATATTGAGACATCACTACCCTAACGGATTAAACTAGATCATGGAAATCAGGTAAAGGGAGAATAAATCACAAAAGCATTTCAATCAACAATAAGAAATTATAATCAACAAAAAATATATATATCAAAGCATCATGAGTAACAAGGTTTACTGCCTAGCCCCTAAGAAAAGAACTTAGTCGCGGAACGGCATGGTTACAACACTCCTCTCTTTCTCACTTAATCAAATTTAACCAAAATTACAAATATGTCTTCTTCTTCTGTCCATAGTGCTTATATAGGAGTAAGGGAACGTCTGGAGATGAGTGGAGGCCAAGAAACCTGATCTGGATACAGCTGGAGCAGTTATTCCCCAAAGGGCGCCTTGGTTACGGACCGTACTGGCTGGTACGGTTCGTATCCATACCATATTGCTGGGGGGTTTAATGTGTATCGTGCTATCTCCTGGTTCGTACCCGGCTAGGTCTGTATCAGTCAATGCGGGCCGTAACAGAGACTAAGTCGATGAGCGTCGCTTATTCCGATTGACTTGATTCTTGCTCCATTTGATGTGAAATAGTCCCAAAACATGTTTTCCTGCGATAAAACATAAAGAAGGATGACAATAGCCTTTTTATCTAATTAATTAAACATAAGTGTGAGATAATATGCAAAACCTAAGCCAAAACCCTACGTAATTCATCATCATTTTGACTTTGATCACGCCTCCCAACTTGAATTGTTGATTGTCCTCAAGCAACGACATCCTAGCTTGTCAAAGGTCCGGTCTAGGTTAACCATACAATCTCAAGGACTTCTTTAAATTAAACTAGCACTTGGGTTTGGTACAATTGACTTGACATTAAAAATTTAGAACTTCAAAAATATTCATGACCTCTCCCTTGCAATTCATTCACCCCGTGATTGACCTCATTGTGCATTTCTTAGAAAAATTATTATTGAACAATTCACTTCACAAATATCCCTAAATTTGATAGTACTAATTTCTCCTTTCATTATAAACGGATCACTTCCAATCAATAGAAATTCCAATGATATGAATTTTGATTTTCCGTCCTAATTGATTGGAGCAAAGTATGGCAACTAAGTGTATTGGTACTTGTGACGTTTTTTGAAAAATTAAATATGCACAAAATTAAAGTTTGGGAGGTTTTTGTCGAGCCTATTGGTAACCAATCTTGCGTAGGCACCCGTACTCTTTTTTTCTATCCTCCATCTTTTATTCTATATTTTGTTTTTCTGAATTTTTCTATTTTTTTTGGATTTTTCTCATTTCTGATTTTTTTTGTACTTTTTCGTATTTTTGTAAAAATTAAAGATTTGTACAAGTAAATATTTTTGTGTCACAAGTACCATGATTACACACAATTCCAAGTATTCATTCATACAAGAAATTATTGCATAATTTTGCTAGGGGTCTATCTATAATAAATGGGTATTCTAGAACACTTTCAAACATAAGAGACTTTGCAAAAATAAATTACTCAACAATAAAAATTCTAAGGTCTGCGGTTTTGGTCAACATTCATGGTTAGCAATTAATTGTTCACTTTGAGGTCACTAATTACTTTAAAAATTCTGAATTTTTGGTATCATGGCCAATTGTCCAAACCCTAGCCTAACTTAATTGAAAACAATTTCTTATTTGATTAACCTACTTCTACGGAAATTAAAATGCAAGCTAGCTAAAAAGCTCAACCAATCATTCTAGGATTTTCGGTAAAACCTCCAACTCTAGTGAAAAATTGAGTAAAACTACTAGCATCTAAAGAAAAATAAAAATGCAAAAAATTTAAAGATACATGGTCAATTTACCACCTAGTATCCAAGCTAGCCGTCAAGTCCAAACCCTAGAATCTGTCTCTTGCTCTCTAAAATGCAGAATTAAGAATGAATCCCCCTGTAGCAAGGAATCCCCTGATATAGCCCTTCTGGCCGACCTTTCCTTCATTGAGCCTCTGTTTCCTTTTCTGTTTTACTTCCGGAATAGGCTGACGCGACCCGCGTGTGGTGTGACGCGGCCCGCGTGTCTGTGTCTCTCGTGTGTGTAAAGAGTGATCGCGTCTGTGGTCGCGTCAGGGTTTGATGCGGCCCGCTTCGAATGTGACGCGGCCCGCGTGTAGGGTCTCAGAACTCGCAATCTTCCCTGATTTCGCTCATTTTCTGCAAAGTAAGAATAAAAACGCAGCAGTACCACATTCTATAGATATTCAATGTAATAGACACGATTTGGTGGTTTAAAACACAGATTTTGGTACAGGAATTGGTCGGATTTATATGTCAAATATCGAGACATCAATATCAACATCCTGTACCAGTGTTCAACACAAACAAAACCAAAAGAAACCTATACTGGTACAGCATATGCCTAAAACAACCCTTTAGACCAAATTAGATAGAAATTCTGATTCTAGGTTGAATTAAGTCAAGCCATTGCACATGCATATAGACAACACTCCCATGAACATCCCAGAACAAGAATTTCCATTTTTGGAATTTTCTACGATTTATAGCGAATTTTTGAAATTTTCATTTTTTTTTATTACCCAGGACTTTTGGCGGCGTTTTAAACGCCGGGAAAGACATATTTTTTTTTTTTTAAATGGCAAGACTTTTGGCGTCGTTTAGGAAGTGCCGGAAAAGCCAAATTTCGGGCAGCGCTTATTAAACGCAGGGAAAAAGGGCTATAAACGCCAGGAAAGGCTTTTTCTGACGGTGGTATTCCTGGCACTTGTCCAAGCGCCGGGAAAGATATTTAGTGGCGTTTATGAGTGTATTTAGCGGCGTTTGTAAGCGCCGGGAAAGGTATATTTTCTTGTAGGGTGAGGCATGGCAGCGATTGATGAATATAATTGATGGACTGAACAATATAAAGTATTGGAAGTAATGAGAGTAGGGGTTCAATTGGTAGGCAAAAGGAATAACATGAGTAGAAATGGACACGGGAGAGGAATATTGGGGTTAGGTGAGTGGCAAACCTGTTAATTTAGGTAATTAAGATGAAGGTGACAAGTGGTAACCATGTGTCTCACATGCATTCATTTATAAAATTTAGTATATAACTAATAGGATACTTTACTCTATGCTCCCTTCTATTTAAAATATTGACTTGATTAACAAGGTACTAATTATGGTTCTAATTTAGCATATTTTTGTTAAATAAATCTTAATTCAAATTAACATATTGCTTAGCACATTGTAAAATATCTCAAAGAATTGGAAATTTATGTAATCTATTATATGACCTTGAAATAATATTATTCCAAATAATTGTTCAAGATAAATTTACAGTTTTTCAATGTAACGGAAAATATTACGATATTTTTTTTTTATAAAAATTCATTAAATTGTGTGCTTCACTTCATATAAAATAACAAATCTTCAAATATTCAAAATTAGAATGTTACAATTCCTCCCCCCCTTAAAATATCCCTTAAAATATGTTCAGTCCTCTGAACATACCTAGGTCACATCTCAGATTCGAATACAAAGATCCTCCCCCCTTAAGAATACACTCAGTCCTCTTTGAGTGGGAACAATTATCGTCATCTTATTTTTCATATCTACCATGCTTCCGCTGCACTTTTCTGTACGTTATAATCATCAAGTAGTCATCATGTGCATTTCATATCGTTAGAATTTAAAATTTTTTGATGGACAACAAAAGGTAAATTCGTTTAGAATCTAAACTTATTTAAGACAAGATTAGAACTGCGGTATGTCATTGGTAATATATATGTATATTTGCTCTGAAACCACTTTAGTTGTCGCACCCCGACAACAGGGGCCGACAACCCGCCGCGCTGTCAGCGCAAGGCGATTTTATTATCATGCACAATCTTATAAATATATACATACACTACCAACACTACTAGAATCTCCATTTTTACCAAGGGGAGAAAAAGGGCTTGTTCCAACGGCTACTCGTTGAACTAAGCCCAAAAATCGTCATTTCCAACGGCTGCCCTTAGAAATACTACCGTCGCAAGAAGCCTCCATGGAAATACTAAAAAAAACTGTCATTTCCATTCGCTACCCGTTGGAAATAGTTTTTTTGGCTTTTTCCATGAGATTCCCGTTGAAAAAGGAACGCATGGAAATAGTTTCACACCTAACCCCTGTCTGGATTATTTCCAAGGGATTGTGAACGGGGCCCACTTGAGTATTTCCAATGATGACTGAGGTGGGCCCCACTGAGTATTTCCAAGGATGACTGAGGTGGGCCCCACTTGATTATTTCCAAAGGTTGGCGAACCTGGGACCCACTGAGTATTTCCAAGGATGACTGAGGTGGGCCCCACTTGGGTATTTACAAGGATGACTGAGGTGGGCCCCACTTGATTATTTCTAAGGATGACTGAGGTGGGACCCATTGAGTATTTCCAAGGCTAGCGAACCTAACTATTTCTATGAGCTAATATTTGCATGAATATACCCATGCAAATAATAACCATAAATTGCATCATATTAGCACGCCCTCATTCTACAATCCTCCTCGTACCAACCCGGTACTCCTTTACATTCCCCACTTCCCGTTGAATCAAATAAACATAAACACATTGATATACATATCGAAAACATGCAATAAACATTAATCAACATAGTTATAGCAATAAATATATCCATACATCAATATGTACATGAATTTAAACAACTAGCAATATTACAGTCACTATTTTAATATGGTTAACAAGTTTATTAACATTTAGCATCATTTTTTGTTCTTAGATATGAAACTACATCTAATAACTACAACCACACGTTCTGAGATGTGAGAAGTTTCATTGCTAGAACCACACGTTCTTTTGAGATATCATCATGTAAAAAAAAACAAGATTATAAATTGGAGTTATGAACCATTAGCAGATGCAAACTATAAAAGCAACATATGTGAACTACAAGACTTAAGTACTGTAAAATTAGCAGTTGCAACCTATAAAATTTTAAATCAGTACAACACTGCCTATATCCTTTAAACTAAAGTGAATAATGTAACCAAAGTGAATCATAGTAAAAACTGTCTAATACATAACCTTTACACTTGACTAATACATCATGTAATAAACTGTATCAATACTGTAAACTTACTAGATAAATACTGGAATTTTATTAACTGTTATACACTGTCTAATGCAGTTTATCAGTACAACTGTTAAACAGATCCTGTAACTATGATTAACCAAAGTGAATACTGTAAATTGTTGCACATATCCTGTAAATTTGTTATATGTATCCTGTAAAATTAGCATCTGCTAATTTTATAGTTTGCATCTGCTAATTTTACAGTATTTAAGTCTTATTTTACATGATATAGATCCATATATACGTATTAATAATTGTTATATGTATCCTGTAAAATTGCACATATCCTGTAAATTAAAGTGAATACTGTAACCAAAGTGAATCATAGTAAAAACTGTCTAATACATAACATTTACACCTGACTAATACATCATGTAATAAACTACATCAATACTGTAAACTTACTAGATAAATACTGGAATTTTATTAATTGTTATACACTGTCTAATGCAGTTTATCAGTACAACTGTTAAACAGATCATGTAACTATGATTAACCAAAGTGAAACTGTAAACTGTTGCACATATCCTGTAAATTTGTTATATGTATCCTATAAATTGCATCATGTTATAAACTGCATCCATACTGTAAATTGTTACATATATCCAATATAACTTATATATCTTATGAAACTATTGCATGAATCTTGTGAAATAACTCATATATCCTATAAAGCTGTTAAAGCATTTCAGTACTAAACAATTAACAGATGCAAGACTATAAAACTAAGAAATTGGAGTTACCTTTTTGAGAGAATAAAATTACAAATTGGAATTACATCATAAACTTAAAAGTTAATAAAATTACCTGTGTGAAATTCATAGGGATCTCAATTATAAAATTGTAGACAAAGCGCAACATAAAAATTGCACAATCCATTGATTTTTCTCCCTGCTGAGGGCACCTCTCATGAATAATGCCAATATCTTTCCAAGATGGGTTAGCTAAAAGAAAAAAAGATATCAACAAATTTCAGACACACTTCAAGTCATAATCCTGTAAATTAACTGATACATCGTATATAAAACTATTGCATAACCTGTAAATTAACTAAAACTTTTTAAATAAAACACTCACAAGTCCTCCAGGCAAGGAACTCTTCAGCCATTTAATCGTGTGCCAGTGGAATTCCATATGTGCACTAACTTCACCAGCTGAGGTGTAGTAATGCATCCTCACAGCAGGAACATCCACCGCAACAAGCACCCAATGCTTTTTCTTGCAGATTGGAACGAACATCCATCGGATGGTGTCAAATTGAGGGCCAAACAACTGTGGAATGGCCCTAAGTGCTGTTTCTTCATCATAATCATGCATTAGAATCTGCAATAGACAAAAACACAAACATTAAAATATTAATGAAGTATTTGAAAATTTTAAGTCTGAAAATTAAATTCATAATATACAAAAGTACATAATAACTTACGGATAAATATGGCGAAATGAAGAACCATGGATGGTTCACAGGAGTCTCGTATTGCATCAAATGTAGGACCACCTCAACAAACTGCAAAATCAATCCATAATATGTAAAATAAATTTAACTGTTGTATCCTACAAAAATGTTAAGTAGATCATGTTAAATATTTACATTTAATAACATCTGAAAAAGCTGCATAACTGTTGTATCCTACATAACTGATATATCTTATAAAACTATTGCATGAATCTTGTGAAATAACTCATATATCCTGTAAACTAATATTGCATGACTAATACATCCTGTAATAAACTGCATGAATACTATAAACTTAGTAAATAAATACTAGAATTTTAAATCAGTACAACTGTTAAACACTACATATATCCTGTAAACTTATTACATAACTACTAGAAATTTAAACCAACAACACTGGTAAACAGATCCTGTAAGTATGATTAACCAAAGTGAATACTGTAAACTGTGGCACATATCTGTAAAATTGTTATATGTATCCTATAAATTGAATCTTGTTATAAACTGCATTCATACTGTAAATTGTTATATATATCCTACATAATTGATATATATCTTATAAAACTATTGCATGAATCTTGTGAAATAACTTATAAATCCTATAAACCTATTGCATGAATCTTGTGAAATAACTCATATATCCTATAAAACTGTTAAAGCATTTCAACAAGCTACAAATTCAATCCATGATATGAAAAATAAATAGAATGAAACTATTGCATGAAACCTGTAAAATAACAGATAAATACTCTAAAACTATTAAGTAAATAATGTAAAATATTGTACAAATCATACCTCACTGCTAACTGGCAGCTCAGTATACACCAAGTCTTTCATTGATTTCATATGCAATGAAAGCCTCCTGGTCTGTGGCGGAAAGCTTCTTCATTGTCTATGAGCCTTTTGTTCTTGACATTGACCCACCAGTCATCAAGTATAAGGATGACATCACTTGATAACTTCTCCCTATGTTTGTACCCAAATCTTTTTATAACTGGAGGCTTTTCGGCATCTGGGTCACCTGCATCATAAAACAAACAATTCTTATTGCTCCATTGGGTAACATCATCATTGAATTTAATGGGTTTAGGAGGTCTGTAATTGTCTATTAGATGAGGCATTAATGGTTCATACTCTTGCCAATTATTAGTGAGGTTTAATGGCGGTTGGTATGACGGTTCAACCACAAAATCCTGTAATTCATCTCTTAGTGCATCCTCACTTTTACTGTGTGACTTTCAGAGTATGACCCTTGGGCCCCTTTGCACATTCTTTTTTTTTCGGAGGTAGTTTTCTCCCCTTTCCTTTCTTCACTGCTTCTAGTCTTTGCCCGTTCCTCGATACTTGCATTTTCTCCACTACCTCTGCAGTACTTTGAGTTCCCTTGTAATAACCTTTGTTGTTCTTCTTCAACTCCTCTTGGTTCTTCAGCAATATCTCATGTTTATACTCAATTATTGTTGTTTTGCAAGCATCGGTGAAAACCAAAGTTGCTAGATGAGTAATAGCTTGTTCATCTTCCTCAGTGACACCCACCTCTTGACTTTTCGGGTTTGCTGCACCTTCTTAGCTACTCGTGCTCTCCCAAATTTTGAATAATTAATGTACAACCTATTAAAATGAAATAAGTGAACATTGTAAAATGACCACATATATATTGTACAATAACAAAGTTATTAACTTAAAACAACTACATAAATACAGTACAAAAATGCATAAATCATGTAAACTATTGCATATATCCTGTAAAATTATTAAATATATCCTATAAATTGCATGTATCCTATAATACCTATATCCTGTAAAATAATACCTATATACTGTAAAACTGTTAAACATATCATGTAAGAACAATAAAAGAAAAACAATGCATATATCATGTAAACTGTTGCATATATCATGTAAAACTGTTAAATATATCCTATAAATTGGGTATTTGACAGGCTGTTAATATTTTAAACCATTTTGTTAATACTTTAAAGCAGCTCTAGACATTATGTCAATACTGTAAACCAGTGCTGTGTATATTATAAACCCACTAATTGTATGCTGGTAAAATAACTATGTTACAACTGTGAAAAATAATATAAATACATAATAAAAAAAACAGAATAAAAACCTCATCTCCCCCTCCTTCAACTTCTTCTTCTATGATATTCAACCTTCCCTGTAGTCCATCCTGAAACAAATTGTATAAAAACCATCCTGTCAATACTTTAAAACATCTATGTGAATATTATAAACAAAGTAAATGAATACTGTTAAAATAAATATGTTACAACTGTAAAACATACTATAAATAAATAATAGAAAAAATATCAGAATAAAAATCTGCTCTGTTTGCTCTAGACCCATTTGCCCACGACGGACAATTTCTTCTTGTATTTTATGCAAGCTCAAGTCGTTTGAATTCAGCTGAATCAACAAATCCTTAAATAAACTAAAAAAAACATTGTAAAATTACTATATGTATACTGTACAATCACATTGTAAAACAACAATACGAATAATGTACAACTTTGAGGTCAATAAAACAAAATATCAGAATAAAAACCTGCTCAGTTGTGCTTATCAAATAAGAAAAAGATGGTGGATCAACATCTTCTTCGCTGCTCTCATCATTATCACCTTCCATACCATCAGCATCTTCTCCTCTCTCCTCAACATTCTCTCCTTCTATACCATCAGCATCTTTTTCTCTCTCCTCATCAACATCTTTTGTCCTATCATCTTCTTCTCTCTCCTCAACATTCTTGTCTTCCACACCATCATCATCTTTTTCTCTCTCCTCATCAACATCTTCTTTCTCCTCATCTTCTTTTGTTCCATCATCTTCTTCACTCTCCTCATCACTATCTACATCTTCTACTATTACATGATCATGATGAGTTTCCTCATCAGTTTCCTGAACTTCTTCTTCAGAACTCTCGTGACCCTCAACTTGGTCCTTAGGTTCCTCAACCTCTGGTGAACTCTGGGTCTGTGTAATTATTGTATGTATCCTGTAAAACTGTTAAATATATCCTATAAAGTACTGTACATAACCTTTAGAATTGAATAATACATAACCTTTACAGCTGACTAATACATCCTGTAACAAACTGCATTAATACTGTAAACTTACTACATAAATACTGGAATTTTAAATCAGTACAACTGTTAAACACTACATATATCCTGTAAACTTATTACTAACTACTAAAAATTTAAATCAATAACACTGTTAAACAGATCCTGTAACTATGATTAACCAAAGTGTACTGTAAACTGTTGCACATATCCTGTAAAATTGTTATATGTATCCTATAAATTGCATGTATCAAAAATATAATTATACATTTCTAAAAATTCTTACAATTAGTGCCAGAGAACAGCCTGGCAGATAGCCAGTTTCCTTCGTTCCTGTCTGCATCTGGCTTGCCGCTTCGTCATCTGTCATCTCAACATCTCACGATTCTTGAAGTTTGCACCACATAGCGGCATTGGCAAATGTGCATATGCTACAGGTTATAAACAGTCACACCTCAGTTGTATTTTTGCAACTCTTCAAGACGCTCTGCGTACCTGAAAAATGTTAAGGTATACTATATTTGAATTAATTATAAAGATTATATCAACGATATCAACTTTCATATAATAAATTTGAAGACGTTCTGCATACCTGAAGAGATGCAATTGGACACTCCCAGCAGTGTTTGGAATAAAATCATTGTAAACAAATACAACACCAACAGAGAAACCACATCTCTTGGTGTTGATCTATCATTGTTTACAAGTTTAACAATTACCCTTTTAAGCTCCTGCCTCCTTATTTGTGATTTTTTCCCAAAATACCTTTCACGAAGAAGTGACGTTGAAGTCTTTACCTCACTTAGGTCAACAACGTCACCCTTCGATGGCAAACACACGAAGTGAGATACACTTCCAAAAGTAAAATACAATTTTTGGTCTAGAAAAACAAAATAACCCTTTTCATTGTCATATCGCATCAAAATTGTTGCAATATAACGTTGGACACTTGCATTTTTTTGGACATTACAAAAAGGTGGAGGAAGGGTGTGGAAAATAGGAGCTTGCGATGTTCCACAGTTAATTTGTGAAATACTTGACCGTGGATAAATGTCATAGCAAGATCAACAACACATTTGTTGGTGATTATGCCATATCTATCCAATTTGTTGGCTGCAAAACAAAACAAAGTTGTAGTGAGAAAGTTTGTAAATGCTGTAAAAAACTTACTACAACAATACTGTAAACTTACTAGATCAATACTGTAAACTTAGTAGATAAATACTGGACTTTTAGATAAGTACAACTGTGAAACACTCCATATATCCTCTAACTATGATTAACCAAAGTAAATACTGTAAACTTTCGCACATATCATGTAAAATTGTTATATATATCCTATAAATTGCATCTTGTAATAAACTGCATCCATATTGTAAACTTACTAGATAGATACTGTAAAATTAGAGCATATATCCTGTTAAAACTATTAAATATTTCATATAAACTGTACATAATCTTTACAACTGACTAATACATAACATTTACAACTGACTAAGACATCATTTAACAAACTGCATCAGTACTGTAAACTTACTAGATAAATACTTGAATTTTAAATCAGTACAACTGTTAAACATTGCATATATCCTGTAAATTTATTGCATAACTACTGGAAATTTAACTCAATAACAATGGTAAACAGATCCTGTAACTATGATTAACCAAAGTGAATACTGTAAACTGTTGCACATATTCTGTAAAATTATTATAAATATCCTATAAATTGCATCATGTAATAAACTGCATCCATACTGTAAACTTACAAGATAGATACTATAAAATTATTGTATGTATCCTGTAAAACTGTTAAATATATCCTGTAAAGTACTGTACATAACCTTTACAACTGACTAATATATAACCTTTACAACTGACTAATACATAACCTTTACAACTGACTAATATATCATTTAACAAACTGCATTAATACTGTAAACTTACTAGATAAATACTGAAATTTTAAATCAGTACAACTGTTAAACACTGCATATATCCTGTAAACTTATCACATAACTACTGAAAATTTAAATCAATAACACTGTTAAACATATTTACTGTTAAATTAGTAATGAATGATGTAAACACACACTGTGAATAATCTTTTAAAGAAAAATAACAAGCAAAACCTTCTTGAATGTCAGAATCTTGACTGAGAGCATCTACAGATTTACCCTTTCCTGTCTTCCTTTTCTTTGGTGCATCTGAGAAAAAATTTAGTATTTTTTTACTATACTGTGAAATAACTCTGTCAATAATGTGAAATTAGTAATGAATAATATAAAATAACACTGCAAAAAATTGTAAATAAAAACAATAAGCAAAACATTTTGTAACTTGCAAATCTTGACTGAGCTCTTTTGCAGATTTACCCTTTCCTTTCTTGATTTCTTTCAGTTGATTTGTAAAATAACAATATTACAAAACACTGCATATATCAGTACAACTGTTAAACACTGCATATATCCTGTAAACTTATTACATAACTACTGGAAATTTAAACCAATAACACTGCTAAACAGATCCTGTAACTATGATTAACCAAAGTGAATACTGTAAACTGTTGCACATATCCTGTAAAATTATTATAAATATCCTATAAATTGCATCCTGTAATAAACTGTATCCATACTGTGAACTTACTAGATAAATACTGTAAAATTATTGTATATATCCTGTAAAATTGTTAAATATATCATATAAGTACTATACATAACCTTTAGAACTGACTAATAAATAACATTTACAACTGACTAATACATCATGTAACAAACTGCATCGATACTGAAACTTACTAGATACATACTGGAATTTTAAATTCTACAAATTGCATGTATCAAAAATATAATTGTACAACTGCATATATCACTTCTAAACAGATCCTGACTGAGAACTTTTGCAGATTGACCCTTTCCTTTCTTTTTTTCTTTCAGTTGATCTATAAAATAACAATATTACAAAACCTGACAAAATTGTACTGCATACTGTAAAGAATAACACTAACCTTGGGAATTGGTAGACTGCTTACTAGCAAATCTTGGAGAAGAACGAGTTCCTTTTTCCGATGCATCTGACAAACAAATTTTCATCAAAACATCAGATCAAAAAATCAGTAAACTAATTACTGTAACTCTAACAAATCAATACTGTGAAATACCAAATCAATACTTTAAAATATCAGTGTATTAGTATAAAAATAAAATATCAAAAAAGCAAAATCTGAGAAATACTGTAACCCTAACAAATCAATACTTTGAAATACCAAATCAATACTTTCAAATATCAGTGTATTAGTATAAAAATAAAAGATCGAAAAACCAAAATCTGAGAAATACTGTAACCCTAACAAATCAATACTGTGAAATACCAAATCAATAATTTAAAATATCAGTGTATTAGTATAAAACTAAAAGATCGTAAAAATAAAATCTGAGAAATACTGTAATCCTAACAAATCAATACTTTAAAATTAACAAATGGAAACTTGAAATTAACAATTGTATCAATTTAAATAACAATTTCTCTCATTTCACTAACAAACTGATAAAAATAAAGACAAAGCGATTTAAATATCAGTGCATTACTATAAAATTTAAACATTGATAAAGTAAAATCTCACAATCTGATGAAAATAAAGACAATAAGCATAATCTTTCGCTATTTTCTTCATTTTCTTCAAATTACGAAGTGAGAGAGAAAAAGTAGGGATAGAGAGAAATGGCGATCCAGTTTGGATTGATAGAAAGAAAACTGCGGTCGACTGATTCAGTGAGAGAAATGGCGAGATTTTGCAAATCGCTAAGTGAGAGAGAGGGGTTTAGTCGGAAGCAATCGACTCATGGAGTGAGAGAGTGAGAGAGTGGGGCTTAGACGACTGGGATTTAGTCGGACTCCAGTCGGGTTCGATTTCAATTCGGTCGGAAAAATTGGAAATGGCGACGGTTCGTATATAACGGAGAGTTATATAGTTACAGTTAGGTGATATAGTTAGATCATATGAAATGGTGCAAAATGGCGCAAAGTATAACCTTTGGTGTTTAAATTTTTATAATTTGGGGACCACAAAACTTATCGTCTCCATTTGAAACTCAACTTTACACAACTGTAGACAAATTCATTCAATAAGAAAACTGTAAATTAATTCAATAAATCTTGTAATTTAATTCTATAAAAGTTATAAAACATTCTCATTTATTAATTTCACCAAATTATATTATGAATAATCTTGTAATTTAATTCTATAAAAGTTATACAACCTATTTAATAAATTATGTTATGAATCATTTTACTTTTAATAATGAAATATGAATTAATTTATTTTCAACAATGAAGTCTGAATCATTCAATAAGAAAACTATAAATTAATTCAATAAATCTTGTAATTTAATTCTATAAAACTTATAAAACATTCTCATTTATTAATTCCACCAATTTATGTTATGAATCATTTTACTTTTAACAATGAAATCTAAATTAATTTATTTTCAACAATGCAAACAAATAATCTAAATCAACAGCTAAATTTCCAAGTGCAATCATGTAATTTTGTACATCCAACAATGTTAATAACAAAAACAAATGTATTTACAAACAAGCTCACTGGAAAAAAAAAATCTTGAAAATATATTTTTTTTTCATAAAAATTATATTACTCCCTTATATCTTCAAAAAATTATTTATTCCCTATTATTGATTGTATGCGATTCTTCTTGACATTTAAATCCATCGGGTTCTTATAAGCATGTTTCGGTGGTCGTCCCTTTCTTTTTTATTTCTGCGGTAGTAATATTTTATCGATGGTGCAGAATTTAATACTTCATTGGTAGTGGTATCAATTCTTCATGATGACTTGACAAAGATTGCAAAAGAATTTTCTCACCTGTAATTAATACTGTAAATATAAGAGACTCATATGGTAAAATATTTGCATAAACAACACAATATACAAGATATGTGATACCTCTACCAATAGAAGCAGGCATTGACTCCCCATTTCTTTCATGAATTACAGCTTGATTTGTACCAAGTCTAGCAATGAGTGCATCCCAATCATTAGTAATTGGATAACCTAATATAACAAGTAAATTATTATGAAGAAGAATAAATATGCCAACAATAAGCCAAAAAGTATGAACAATACTTCATCTACTACCTCTTCCTCTACCTCTAACTGTTGAACCAATAATTGCCTCACCATTTGTTTGACCAGTCACTGGTTGGCCTGTTAAAAAAAATGCAGTTGTTTCAATCCTGTAAATTACTACAACAAATATTGTAAACAAGACAAGACAATACTTTAAAACTTTTATTAGGATTGTCAAATGTCATGTAATAAATTATTGTGAATACTGTAAATTACTTCAACAAATACAGTAACATCTTATAATTAATACTGTCAAAACATGCCAATAACTATACAAAGTAATTACAGTATTACCTCTTCCTGTAGTTGTGCCAGTTGAAGTTACATCACAATTTGTTTGACCAATTACTGGATGGCCTGTCAAAATAATTACAGTGATGTGAATCCTGTAAATTACTTCTACAAATACTGTAAACAACTGAATACAATACTTCCAAAAGATTCTTGCAATACCTTTCCCTCTACCTCTGGCTCATTTTCTAGGAACGGTTGAACCATCGCATATTTCTCCTCTTGATGCACCACTTCCCCTCCCTCTAGAAGCCCTTCCTCCAGATCCACCATTATCATTTGTACTTGTACCATCTACAACCTATTCAACATCTCTTGAAACAAATAAAAATGAAATAAGAAACATAATAAAGAAGTGCAATACCAAACAATAAAAAAATCATTTTTTGCAATATTCAAAAGTAAACCTTTTAGTCTATTTAGAAGATCTTCTAGCCCATTGAGAACTTTATTTTTATTGTCATCATTAACACAACCAAAGTTAAGGAAATCTTCAATTATTTTATTCATCTTTCTTGTCAGATCATACCTCCAGCAAAAATAAAATAGGTTGAAAAAATGATTTCACATAAGAATAGAAAATCACATCAACACCAATACTGTAAAAATAGTAAGTGAATCCTTCAAAATTCAATTGTTACCTATTAATTTCAACACTGCTACCATCAGGACATGCAGCGGGAATCAAATCAAATTGAATCTTGTCCTTCCTCTATCGATCAAATATGTACTTATCATTAACATACAATTGCTTCTCATGCTTCAAAACCATGATCGAGTGAGCGCAAACAATACTAGAGACCTTAAATTTTTTGCAAATACAAAAAACTTCCTTCAACTGCTCCTTGTATACCTCAAAGATATTTCCGAAAATATCGTGAACCTCATAAACCTTTGTAGAGTCTTCTAGTTGCAATTTAAAAACACAAGTAAAATTCACAGATTGTCTAACCTCGTGTTAAAACCTATAGAATATGGTATTCGTGTATAAACTACAAAACTGTTTCTCAAATTCTAAATCAGATATTAACACAGGTGTTGTGGTCTTGTCCTTATGGTCCATAAAATGCTCTCTCTCTCAAATCCTACTCAAACCAGATTCAAAATTGACAACGAATTCAGCAAGTGTTGCCCTAGATCGGAGATAATTATCAAAAAAAGCATTCATATTCTCAACCCTTTGGGTGGTATTCATGCCAGCACAAAATCTGTCATTAAAAAAAACTGGCACCCATTTACGCCTCTGTCTGAATATACTTTTAAACCACAGTGCATCTTCATACCCAATCTCCACCATAAGCTTCATCCAATTTTCTTCAAAATTCAATGGAGTTTTGGCTTCGTATACTGTTGCCTTAACCAAATAGGTTAAAGCCTCCTTATCATCTTGCCCACCGAATTTACTCGATAATTTATGAAGAATGTGCCAAGCACAGTACCTATGTGGTTAAGGAAAATAATATCTAATCAGTAAAATCAGACATTCAGCTAACAAGAGAACTGTGAAAATAATTGGATATATCTTGTAAAATAATGCCTATATACAGTAAAACTATTAAACATATCATGTGAAAACAATAAAAGAAAAAACAATGCATAAATCCTATAAACTGCTGCACATATCCTCTAAAAATGTTAAGTATATCCTATGAAGTACTGTACATAACATCCAAACTTGATTCATATATCATGTAAAACAATGTATATATCCTGTAAACCTCTTAGATAAATACTGGAAATGTAAATGACTAAAAGTATTACCTATGGACAGTGTCATCTCTCAAAACATGCCGAACGCCTTTCTCAATACCTGGGCACTGATCTGTCGGGATACCACCAGGCTTGACACCATTCATGCAAGCTACGAATTTCTCCATGCACCATTTATAGTCATCCTCAGTCTCTCTTCCAAGTAGAGCACAAGCGAAAATTACTGTCTGGCAGTGTTGGTTGACACCCACAAACATAACAAGCGCCATATCATACCTGTAAAATAATTTTTAATATTCGGTAAAATCAGATATTCAGATAACAAGAGATCTGTGAAGACAAATGCATATATCATGTAAACTAATGAATATATACTGTAAAATTACTCAACATATGATGTAAAAAATAATACAAGAAAAACAATGCATATATCATGTAAACTATTGCACATATCCTGTAAAAATGTAAAATATATCCTACAAAACATTGTACATAACCTTTGAACTTGATTCATATATCCTGTAAAACAATGTATATATCATGTACATCAATTAGATCAATACTGGAAAACTAATGAATATATACTGTAAAACTACTCAACATATAATGTAATACAAGATAAACAATGCATAGATCATGTAAAGTGTTGCACATATCCTGTAAAAATGTTAAATATATACTACAAAATATTGTACATACCCTTTGAACCTAATTCATATATCCTGTAAAATAATGTATATATCCTGTACAACAATTAGATAAATACTGAAAAATTGATATCAATAAAAAATTACCTATTTGTAAGGTATGTGGCATCCATTACAACGACATCATGATAATATTTGTAGGCTGCACGACCACGTCCACCGGCCCAGAAAATATTCCATAAATGAGCATCATTCGTATGCTTGTATGTATACCAAAAATTTGAATTATATAATTACTTCTTCTCGAAATAATCTGCTAGTAAATTAACATCATGCCCACCAAGAGCCCTCAGTTTGCCCCTCTTGTACTTATCAATGTGGTTTCGAGCATCCTTTCGTGTAAATGTTCCCTTAGAATATCCACCAGCCATCTTTAACACCAGTTCAATGTTATTAGCCGGCCACAACCCTTAATCTGAATTAAATTCGAGCATATCCTTGAGTCTCTTTGGAATATACCGATAAGCCGGGATAAGAAAAGATGAACCGGGAGTCAGTTAATGGTTATGCTCCAAAAAACCTTGTCTACTCACCAAGATCTAGTCAACTCAGAATATTTAATTTTGAGAAAAACCTTACAGTTTGAGTTTCCAAAGTTTTCAGAAGGCCTCCGCTTCTCTAGAAAAGGTTCTCCTTCTTCAACTTTTTCACATTTTTCTCTAAACTTAGTGCATTCAAATCTACAATCAACCACATTACCACCCTTCTTGTGACTTGTCCGCTTGCACACACCAAAACCAGTCTGAAAACCATAAAGTTTCCAGAAATCGTGCGCTTCCTCAACAGAAAAAAAATCATCACCAAGAACAAGAGCACTAACTATCTGGTTTTCAGCAACCTCTGACTCTCCTGATCGCTGTCTTACTATATCTAATATTACATTTGGTTCTGGTTCTGCATTCAAATCCTATTGATGAATCTCAGACTCTCCTGACCCCTCTCTTACTTCTGGTTCTAGTTCTGCATTCAAAACCTCAGGTTCTGCATTCGAATCCCATTCACGTATGCCTATGTTCTACAACTTGATCAACTGGAAGAACACTAGCTACAGAAATATCACTTCCCATTTCTTCATTTAAGTCAAACTCCATTGCATAAAAACTGTAAACATCAATCATAAACAATGTAAGACACCATAACAAAAGGAGACATTTAGATATTTCAGATAACAACAGATCTGTGAAAACAATTGAATATATCCTGTAAAATAATACCTATATCCTGTAGAACTGCTAAACATATCATGTAAAACTGTTAAATATATCCTATAAAGTAATATCCTTCAGAATATTGCCTATATCATGTAAAACTGTTAAACATATCATGTAAAAAACAATAAAATAAAAATAATGAATAGATCACGTAAACTATTGCATATATCCTGTAAAACTGTTAAATATATCATATAAAGTACTGTACATAACCTTTACACCTGATCAATACATCCTGTAATAAACTGCATCACTTTAAACTTACTAGATAAATACTGGAATTTTAAACAAGTACAACTGTTAAACACTGCATATATCCTATAAAGTAATGTACATAACCTTACTAGATAAATATTGTAATTTTAAATCAGTACAACTGTTAAACACTATATATATCATGTAATCTTATTAGATAACTATTGAAAATTTCAATCAGTAACACTGTTAAACAGATCCTGCAACTATTGCATATATGCTATAAACTATTGAATATATATCCAGGAAAAATGTCAAACATATCCAGTAAAATAAAGGAAACAAATACAACACATAGGTCATGTAATATATTTGATATATGCTGTCAAACTGTGAAACAGATCATACAGAATCCTGTAAAATAATAACTACAACCTATAAATTTATTGCATGATCCTGTAAATTAAAATCACTAAATAACTCACTGCTGGCCTTCAATCCAAATCGACAATGATGAATATCGTCAATCTTTGTCGTGTTCTTCTTTCGAACGTGAAATCAAATACTGTGAAACAAAATATCGAATACATCAAACAAATAAAAAAACGACATTAAGAAAACGATCGGTGTAATTTTGATTTCAACAGAAGAAACGAAATCGTGAATATCAATTCAAATAAAAAAACGACATTAAGAAAACGATCGGTGTAATTTTGATTTCAATAGAAGGAAGGAAACTTAAATAGATCAGCAAAGAACTCACTCAAATTGTATTTTGATTTCTTCTTCGGTCCCTAATCGGAAGGAACGCGTCGTACTTCGCTAATCGGAAGGAACGCCTAATCGAGACAAGCTTCCCTAAAAGATCCGCCTGAGTTCATCTCGGCGAGTCTAGCTTCGCTAATCGGAAGGAACCTGATCGATCTCCTTGCCCGAGTTCCTCTCGGCGAGGCTAGCTCTATCCGCTGCCTGAAGCTTCCGTAATCGGAAGAGTATATTAAACTCCAAAAGGAAATTGCGAAGAGAAATGGAACGAAGATGAAGATCACCACGAAATCGCCTGGGAAAAGGAAAGAAGAAGATCAGGAAAAGGAAATTAAAAAAAAAAAGGAAATCAGCGGGGAAGGAAGGTTTTAAAAGGCTGTTAATTAGTGGGGACCGCAATTACCGTTAATGACAGTTTAAACCAGTTTAAACCTGATCCAATTAGCGTTGGGTAAAAAGTGGGGACAAAGACTTGGGTAAGAAAACCTTTTCTCAGGAAAAAAATAGTTTTTTTTGTTGATGCATCTCACTGAGTCACTGTAAGTAGGACCAACTAGTAACTTGTATAGTGGTGAAGCAAACCCACATAGGAAAAGCACACAAATTTCTGAAAAAACCACGGGAATTGGCCCAACAATCGGCTGCGTATCTTTTGTAGTACTTCACCGTAGGGCTCACAACTTTACGGCATCAGATTAATTCAAAAACGTTGCCTAGTCGGATAACGCACGGAGCCAATATTATTTATGCTTTGAGATTCGTGCAAAGTTAAAAGAACGATTCAATTAATCTCACTTTGCATAACAGTGCCTCTGTAGTAATACGGAGGTCACGAATTCCCAACAACCAATGGACGCTTGCCTCAACCCAGAATAAAATTATGGAAATTTTGTTGCACTTGGTTCATTTAGTATTACTTGAGATAACGAATCAAACAAAACTGCTGCTAGTGTTTTGGGGTCCAAGGACAATAAAAACAAAAATCGAAAGGATAATACGGTATAGACCAAACTTATCTACGGATGCGATACGAAGTCATGATAAAAGCTTAATCTTGCCGAAGAGGAAAGAAAGAGAGAGATTCTTTGAAAGGAAATTTAGTCTTATTACAAATTACATTTCTTTAGTATACACACGTTATATACTATAACATTTGATTAGACAATATTATCAGTTGTCTTTTCTATCATCTACCACCAGATAAACCAGTGAAAGATGTCATTGTAGAGGGGTGTGACATTACATAAGAATCAAATCCTTCATTTGGAAGAATTGCAGGCGTGCTAAAGTTCATACATATTGCTGATAAGTCTGGTAGGGGTGCATCGCCTTCCAAATATTGCACAGCTTGTCGCATGCTCGGCCTGGCACTAGGTAGTGGATGGGAGCAAAGCAAACCTAGTTTTAGCACCATATCTACCTCCTCTACTATATAATATTCGCCTAATCTCGGATCCACAATATCGGCTAACGATCCGAATTTCCAGTGTTCTAACACGCGATCAACTAGAATCATTCGTTCCCCATCTGCACTGGAATGTAACGGTCTCTTACTGCAAACAACCTCTAGCAGGAACGCACCAAAGGCAAACACATCAGTAAGAGGTGTTGCCTTGCCAGTTCTTGCAAGCTCTGGGGCAATATAACCCATTGTACCTGCCACATGGGTGGTTTGAGGGTCGGTATCATGATCGTATAGTCTTGCAAGGCCAAAGTCACCTAATCTAGCATTTAAATCACAATCTAATAAAACATTGCTTGCCTTAACGTCTCGGTGGATGACGACTTGCTCCCAATCCTCGTGGAGATATAAAAGACCTGATGCTACTCCTTTGATAATTTTGAATCGTTGGATCCAATTAAGGGTCGGATTTTCTTCACCATACAAATACTTGTCAAGACTCCCATTTGGCATGTAATCATATACCAAAAGGAGCTCCCCTTTCTTCCGGCAATAACCCAATAATTGAACAAGGTTTCTATGCCGAAGCTGGCCAATACTCACAACCTCTGCAATAAATTCCTTGATACCTTGGTTGGATTCGTGTGTGACTCGCTTGACTGCAACTTCCAATTTGGACACAGGTAAAACCCCCTTGTAAACCCTCCCAAATCCACCACTTCCAAGCAACTCCTTTTCATTAAACCCATTGGTTGCTCGGTACAAATCTTTGTATGAGAAGCGATGTGGACCAAACTCAACTTCCCAATCTTCAAATACTTCTGTGTACTTAAACTGCTTCTTCACATAGAGGAAAAGGAAAGCAACTAAAATAAGAATAAAGGCCGCTAAAGCGAAAGGCATGACTATGTCTAGGACTTTGGGGGTTGTTCGTGTGAGCTTTGGTAACTTTGATAGGTCAAGGGATGGTGCTGGTCCATTTAGTTTGAAGCTCCATCCAAGTATGTAATGAGAGCTATACATAGGGCCAGTGGAAGAAGAAAAACCAACGTACATTTTTTTTTTCAATACTGTTGAGAGATTGAATTTATAAGAGAGTAGAGGTTTTTTTGGCTTAGACTTTCCGATGGGAGATAAGGCGACAGTAATTTTTGTCTCTTGGCTCTCGTATTCAACCCATACTTGCATTGCTTTACGACTGATAAGGCTCAAATTTTGCAAAACACCTGAATCGTCGGCATAATAGCGGGCAGGAGCAGATCGGCTTGACTTCAAACTATTTATATCAATGCCAACATGGTTATTATTTATATCGTTGAAATCAGGGTTATATACAGTGTCAAGCTCAACGGCAAAAATATGATTAGTGGGATTGCCATTGTTTTGATCATTGAAGAGGCCCATGTATTGTCCTGGCATGGCGGCGGAGAGATTCTTCGAGGGGGAGATGAAGAAGGCCATCCCATCGCTGCTGAGGCCAAGGTCGTCTGAAGTAATTGCAAATACAAATGTGGTTGAGAAGGAAGAGGTGGTCCTGCCGAAGCGAATTGAAGAGGGGTAGATGGCATGACCATATATTTCAGCCGTGTCGTTTGTGAACCTCAAAAGGCCATTTGACTCGATGTAAGCTTCACCGTCTAGGGTTAAATTTGCACCGGAGAATCCATTGAATATAAATTCCACTTCTCGGCTGAATGAGAATGTGATTTTTAAGAGGAGAAAAGCCAAAGCAAAGTTTTTAATCATGGGCATGGCAAATAATCAAATTATTTGCTTAGAAGATGAGAAGCTGACTCCAGAGTATTTCTTAATTTGCCAACAAGTTCTGTGGATTGAGAATATAAAGTGAGCGGATATTATTTATTCTGAGCAGATAAAGCACCAAGCAGAAGCGTCTACTTGTACAATTTCTGGTCAAGTAATTGTTCTTGTGTAAATATTAATATTGACACTAAAATATGCATATGACTAAGCTTTATGATATTCTTGAATTTTTTGACATATATTCTTTGGCTCAATTAAAATTTGACTTGGAAGTAAGGTTAGAGATAACAAATTAGGGACACTGATTTTGAGACGGTGAGTTGTAAATAATTTAATGAATTAATGGCCAATTATTGAGTGAGATTATGATACTTTATATATAATGTGCAGATTGGTTTCTGCTATGGATCCATATATCTGTTTTTAAGTTTCAAACAGTTAATCTGAATTGCTTAATATGATCTCTATGTGAAAATGTACTTGGATATCAAATTTTATGTTTTTTTCACTATTTTTTATATAGATAGAAAATTACTACTTTCGCATGGTTCAAATTTAGATAAGATAATTTTTTATAATTTTAAAACATATAAAATTTTATCTCCAAGTACATTATTTCTGACTAGTTCAATGTTTCTCCTCCACAGAAAAAACGAGTGGTTTTGCAAATAAATTAAAGAAATTTCCGAATGCAAATTGTGTGAAGTTGCAAAAATCAAGATAAACATATATATATGAACCAAAATTAAAATAAAATGTTATATACGAACAATCAATGTCGTTGAAGAGTCAAAATATCTAGATTTTTTTGCTAAGGTCGCTTTTTAGTAATTAATTTGACTAAGACTATAGAATGACTTAACAGGCAGGGCGCTCTAACCTCCTCAACTTTTAGTTGACTTGACCTGCTGCATGCTTGAAATGATTCCAGATCTATCACAGATTTTTTTGTACTGATGTCTGTTACATGACACCGAGGAAAGGACGCACAAAACTTGATTTGAATGTATAGGCCTGTTGTATGTTCTTATACAATCCACCATGGGCTACCATAATTAATTCCTTAAGGGTCTGTTCGGATGTCATGGGATTACACGGGATGGGATTTGACGGGAATTATAATCTACTTTTAAAAATGTAGAAACCAATGGGTACGGATATGCACGGGAATGATTATGAGAATGTGCTAAAATGAGAGTTTGATTATACCATGAAATTAATTGTGAGAAATCCTACTTTTCTTTCTAATATATTTCTAATTAAAATATGTTCTACTCCCAATTGTACTTGCAACTGTACAAACTAATATAGAAAAACTAATAAAAAATATTGCTAATTAGAATATGTTCTAGTCCCAAATTGTTGTTAACTTTTCATTTCTGGCCTACAACATTAATCTTGGCCCCTAAACCTGTACACCTTGAATCTGTCCAGCTTTAAACAATATTTTATTTCTATCAAGCAATAAATTCCATAAAACAGCACCACAAATAATCCCAACTAAATTAGCATCTTTTAGAGGGATGCAATAATCTAATTCCCATAAGTCAACAACAATATTGCACTCAAATACAAACCTATTATAAGTAGTAATCCAAGACCATATAGACTTAGCAAAATGATAAGTGACAAATAAATGATCAACTGACTCCATCTCTGAACAATATACATATTGCCTATCACCAGACCAACCCCTTCTACTAAGATTATCCCTTGTTAAAACCCTATTTTGTTTAACAAGCCATAAAAATAAATTAACTTTTAGAAAAATGTTAGCACACCAAATACTCGGAAATTCTGTATTAGGGATTCCACCAAACTCAAGCCAACGATAAAAATAATGAACAGTAAAATTGCCATGTGAAGTCCATCTCCACAAAATCTGGTTAGGTTTCTCTTAACGTAAAACTAAAAATAGATTAACTAGAGAGCACCATTCTGGAAACAATCGGTAATATTTAGTCCCAAACAATATTATCAACAACAACAAAGCCTTTAGTCCCAAACAACTTTGGGTAGGCCAGAAATGAAACCCAACCGGTCATTACACAATATTATCAGACAAATAAAAATTAGAAAATAATAAAAATTCAAGAGTCCGTTCTATCATCTACCACCAGATAAACCAGAGAAAGATGCATATGTCATTGTAGAGGGGTCTGGCATAACATAAGAATCAAATCCTTCATTTGGAAGAAATGCAGGCATGCTGAAGTTCATACATATTGCCGATAAGTCTGGTAGGGGTGCATCGCCTTCCAAATATTGCACAGCTTGTCGCATGCTCGGCCTGGCACTAGGTAGTGGATGTGAGCAAAGCAAACCTAGTTTTAGCACCATATCTACCTCCTCTACTATATAACATTCGCCTAATCTCGGATCCACAATATCGGCTAACGATCCAAATTTCCAGTGTTGTAACACCCGATCAACAAGAATCATTCGCTCCCCTTGTGCACCGGAATGTAAAGGTCTCTTACTGCAAACAACCTCCAGCAGGAAGGCACCAAAGGCAAACACATCAGTAAAAGGTGTTGCCTTGCCAGTTCTCACAAGCTCTGGGGCAATATAACCCATTGTACCTGCCACATGTGTTGTTTGGGGGGTCGGTATCACGATCATACAGTTTTGCAAGTCCAAAATCACCTAATCTACCATTTAAATCACAGTCTAATAAAACATTGCTTGCCTTAACGTCTCGGTGGATGACGACTTGCTCCCAATCCTCGTGGAGGTATAAAAGACCTGATGCTACTCCTTTGATAATTTTGAATCGTTGGATCCAATTAAGGGTAAGCTTTTCTTGACCATACAAATACTTGTCAAGACTCCCATTTGGCATGTTATCATACACCAAAAGGAGCTCCCCTTTACTACGGCAATAACCCAATAATTGAACAAGGTTTCTATGCCGGAGCCGGCCAATACTCACAACCTCTGCAATAAATTGCTTAATACCTTGGTTGGATTCGTGTGTGACTCGCTTGACTGCAACTTCTAATTTGGACACCGGTAATAACCCCCTGTAAACCCTCCCAAATCCACCACTTCCAAGCAACTCTTTTTCATTGAACCCATTGGTTGCTCGATACAAATCTTTGTATAAGAAGCGATGTGCACCAAACTCAACTTCCCAATCTTCAATCAGTTCTGCGTACTTACACCGCCTCTTCACGTAGAGGAAAAGGAAAGCAACTAAAATAAAAATAAAGGCCGCTGAAGCGAAAAGTATCACTATTTCTAGGACTTTTGATCGGCCTTTGGGGGTGGTTCGTGGGAGCTTTGGTAACTTTGATAGGTCAATGGATGGTGCTGTTCCATTTAGTTTGAAGCTCCATCCAAGAATGTAGTGAGAGCTACGGACAGGGCCAGTGGAAGAAGAAAATCCAACGTACATAGAATCATTCAAAATTGCTGAGAGATTGAATTTATAAGAGAGCAGAGGTTTTCTTGGCTTAGGCTTTCCAATAGGAGATAAGGTAACAGTAATTTGTGTCTCTTGGTTCTCATATTCAACCCATACTTGCATCGCTTTACCACTGCTAAGGCTCAAATTTTGAAAAGCTCCTGAATTGTCGGCATAATAGCCAGCCGAAGCAGATTGGCTTGAGATCAAACTATTTATATCACAACAACAAGTAGGCACTTATTGCGAGGGTACTCCATCGCGAAAAGTACCGTCGCGAAAAGAAAAAGCACAGTTGTTGTTGAATATTGATACAAAATTAGAGTCTGAATATTCCAGATTTAGAGATCTGGATGCAACATGTTGTGTTCTATTTTTAGGCATGTAGTTGAGTTAGTGGGGTCTATAATTAGTCATGTAGGTCCTGTTTGTAATAGCTGGATACGTGGGGTATAATTCTAATTTGGGGACTACTTGTAATAGGAGGATAGTTAGTGGGGTACTAAATTTAGATGTTTCAGATTTAGTGTTTTTGTTTAGCTATAAATTCAGATGTACTTTGTATCCGAATTAAGGAAGCAATAGAAGTTAATTTCAGCAGCAAATTTATTCTCTCTATTGTTGTATCCTTCAGAAATTTCCAACAAAGTGGTATCAGAGCCGAAGGTTCGGTGGGCAAGCAATTGAAGGTAGAGTCAAGTTGCAATTGGTGGTAGAGTTGATTGTTGTGCAACCTTGAAGAATTGGGGCGTTTTCATGGCAGAAAACGGCAGCACCATCGTGAATGTCACGCAACCAGCAATTCCTCTGTTCAAAGGCGAGAATTATGAGTTTTGGAGCATCAAGATGATGACCTTGTTCAAGTCTCATGGCCTATGGGACTTGATAGCAAATGGAGTTCCTAATCCAGATCCTAATCCGCAAGAGAATCAGAAGAAAGATGCACGAGCGCTGTTTTTCATCCAACAAGCAGTGCATGACACCATCTTCTCGAAAATCGCAGCAGCCACCAATGCAAAGGAGGCATGGACAACCTTGAAGACGGCATTTCAAGGAAGCACACGAGTTATTGCCATCAAATTGCAAGGCCTTCGTCGAGATTTCGAGACACTGCTCATGCAAACAGAAGAACCAGTGCAGATTTTCCTGTCAAGAGTCACATCCATTGTCAACCAAATTCGCACATACGGAGACAACATGTCAGAACAGACCGTGGTGGCAAAAGTATTGAGAAGTCTACCACCGAAATTTGATCACGTTGTGGCAGCAATTGAAGAATCAAAGGATCTCGCAATGTACACCTTTGATGAACTCATGGGATCATTGCAGACCCATGAATCAAGGCTGTCCAGATCAGAAGAAAGTGGTGTTGAAAAGGCCTTTTACACGAAGGGGGAGTCAACTCGAGGTAGAACCACGAGCAGTAAGTTTCCACCTCAATTCCAGCAGAGGTACCAACAGAATCAGCAACAATTCCAGCAGTTCCAGCAGTCCAACAGATTGCAAAGGAAAGATGTACAGTGCTATTATTGCCATAGGTTCGGGCACTACCAATCCGAGTGCTACAAGAAACAAAGGGAGGAGAATCAAGCAAGCTATGCTGTAGAAGAAAATGAGCAACCGTCACTCTTCATGGCATACACCGAAAGCAAGATTGACGCAAGTAGCAAGGGCACAGTAGGAGTGCACATAAAAGAAAATGGTGGCAGCAGTCCAGAAAGTGGCAAAATCACTGTGAGTAGAAATTTTTTGTTTGATGAAAAAGCCATCAAGGTGGAGAATGTAGGGCTCATTCGTCAGAGGCCGTTGAAGCTGGTGTACAACCATGATATACGGCTGGCTCAAATGTCAGAAAAATGTAGTTTCAAGGTGTTGAGAGATATTGTGACGAAGATGTTTCCTTCATTAAAATATGTGCTGATCAAGTACAAGGATTCTGATGGGGATCTGGTTACCATTACTGATACACAAGTGCTGAGGATGGCAGAATCATGTTTCGACCAGCATGTACAGATGGAGGCAGAGAAAGAAGAAAAGGGACTTTCCTTGATGAGACTACATATTGTAGAAGTCAATCCTGAGCAAGAGCCAACAATCACAGAGGAGGAAACTGAAGTTCTTGTTTCCACCACAAACTTAAATGAAGTAACCAAAGAGGCCACAGCTGGAGCAGATGTTAACATGCAGGATTCGAAACCTGAAGCAGATGCTGCTGCTGCTGCTCCTGGGAGTGAAATTGGCACCCCAGAATCTGATGACAAGCATGTGCAGATGGAAACCGAGACCAAGGTGGAGTCTAAGAAGAAAGTAAAGGAGAAGCAATTGAAGAAGATGCTAGAGGGCAAGCTTCTAACTGGGAAACAAAAGGAGGAGCAGAGAAAATTAGAAGCTATGAGACGGCAGTTCCTTGCACAAGGTGCTAAGGGTTTGGGCAGTACAAGTTCTGGTACAACTGAGGTTAAAGAGAGGCCGAAATATGACACAAAGAAGCAAAAGCACAAGGTGGTTGAAAAGGAGGTCATGGAGGCTGATAATGATGTGGAAGAATCCACGGTGGATGATGAATCAGCCGAGTCACAATCTCAGGTAGCTGCTATCGAAGAGGATAAAGAGAAGATAGAAGAGGTGAAACCGACATGGGAGGATGACAATTGGGATGCGAAGATCTGGAATGATGACTCAGAAGAAGAAGATGATGTTGAAGCTTGGAGTTGGTAATTTTGTATCAAGGGGGAGTGTTGAATATTGATACAAAATTAGAGTCTGAATATTCCAGATTTAGAGATCTGGATGCAACATGTTGTGTTCTATTTTTAGGCATGTAGTTGAGTTAGTGGGGTCTATAATTAGTCATGTAGGTCCTGTTTGTAATAGCTGGATACGTGGGGTATAATTCTAATTTGGGGACTACTTGTAATAGGAGGATAGTTAGTGGGGTACTAAATTTAGATGTTTCAGATTTAGTGTTTTTGTTTAGCTATAAATTCAGATGTACTTTGTATCCGAATTAAGGAAGCAATAGAAGTTAATTTCAGCAGCAAATTTATTCTCTCTATTGTTGTATCCTTCAGAAATTTCCAACAGTTGTGAGGGTAAAAAGTGACTTTTTGCGACAGAGTACTGTCATAACTGTGCTTTTTCTTTTCGCGACGGAGTACCCTCGCGATAAGTGCCTACTTTGTTGTTGTGTATCAATACCGACATGGTTATCATTTATATCGTTGAACTCAGGGTTCAGTATAGTGTCAAGCTCAATCGCAAAAATATCATTGGTGAGATTACCATTGTTTTGACTATTGAGGAGACCCAAGTATTGGCTGGGCAAGGCAGTGAAGAGATTCTCCGTGGGGGAGGTGAAGAAGGCAAACCCATGGCCGCTGAGGTCAAGGTACTCGGAAGTAATTGCGAATACAAATGTGGTTGAGAAGGAAGAGGTGGCCCTGCCGAAGTGAATTGGAGAGGGATGGAAGGCATGACCTTTTTTTTTTAATAATATGTCCATTGTTAACTTCAAAAGGCCATTCGACTTGATGTAAGCTACACCGTCTAGGGTTAGATTTGCGCCGGTGAATCCATTGAATGTAAATTCCACTTCTTGGCTGACTGAGAATGTGATTTTTAAGAGGAGGAGAAAAGCCAAAGAAAAGTTTTTAATTATGAGCATGGCTAAAGAAACAAAGTTGTTGTGGATTTGAGAATATAAAGTGTGCAGATATTATTTATTCATGTGAGAGATAATTAAGGCACCATGCAGAAGCGTCTAGTACTTGTATAATTCAGCGTGCATTAAGTCGTAACAATTGACAAATAAAGCCGTCTCAGACTTGACTTGGGGATAAATTTCTGGTTTAATTAGTACTTGTTCTTGTGTAAATATTAATATTGAGACTAAAATATGCATATGACTAAACTTTATAATTTTCTTGAAATTCGTAACATTGAGTATGTTTTTTGCCTCAATTAAAATTTGACTTAGAAGTATTGTTAGAGATAACAAATGGACAAAAAAAAATTATTTCTGCTTTTAAGTTTATAACATCGAGTGAGATTATGATACTTTATAATGTGCAGATCAATTAATTAGTGTTGTGGATCCATATTTCTTCTTTTAATTTTCAAAACAGTTAATCTGAATTGTTTAATATAACCTCCATATGAAAATGTACTTGGAGACCAAATTTTATATTTTTTAAATTTTTTTACTACTTTTTAGATAGATAAAAAATTACTAGTTTTGCATATGGTTTATATTTAGATCAGGCAATTTTTTGCCTACCTAAAAAAAATAGTACAATGATTTAAAAAAAAATGTTAAGAGATTGTATCAATTATTTGAAATTTGAAAACAAAGATACAATAAAGACAGAGCTATATACATAGTACAAAATATTGTAACCTCACTCACCAGTTATAAATTAAAGAAAATTCCGAATGTAGTTCAAAAGTAGTTGCAAAAATCAAGATAATAATATATGAACACAAATTAAAATAAAAGGTTATATACGATCAAATCAAAGTAGTTCAAAAGTCAAAAGAGGCGATAGAAAGACTAAAGAGGCGACAGAAAATTCCAAATGCTATTTTTTTTTTTTTTGCTAAGGTCGCTTTCTAGTACACTCAATTAATTTGACCATAATCCATGTGATGTGAACCCTCTAGCCTCCTCTGCTGCTTGAAGTGATTCCAAATCTATCACAGATTTCTTTTGCACTGATGTCAGGACAGATATCCTCTTAGGTACCTGACTCAAGCAAATTGCAACGGCCGGCCCAGATTAATTCTATCTGGACCAAGCTCAATCTGGTGCGTATTGAGACTGTAAGGGATTTGTTTGAGATTTGTGCCATGTTAGAGTAATTTTATATAGATAGAGATGATAGGATAATAGGATCAGATACAAAGATATTCGACAAACAGATTTTATATGGAACGTAACTCTTTGCTTTGTACTTGCCTACGGACTTTAATAAAATATATAGTTTTAATAAAAATTTAGTTAGTTATTTTTAACAAAAGACAATTATATTTAGAGTAGATCAAGATGTCTTTAAGCTCGCCAAATACTTGAAAATACTTAAAGATTCGAATCTCCTGTCTAAGGTCCATCCGTCCATCAATCTATGATCTCAACAGTTAATTCCGTTTAGAAATAAACTTTCTGTAATTTTGTATGATTTTAAAAAATATAAAATTTTAATTTAATAGAGTCATTCGGTCTGAATGCTACATGAGAAACATAAGCCAGATGAACGAACGGTGTAGAAGTGTCTCCAAGTACATTATTTCTGACTAGTTCAATGTTTCTCCTCCACAGAAAAAACGAGTGGTTGCAAATAAATTAAAGAAATTTCCGAATGCTAATTGTTTGAAGTTGCAAAAATCAAGATAAACATATATGAACCAAAATTAAATTAAAAGATTATATACGAACAATCAAAGTCGTTGAATAGTCAAAATATCTAGATGTTTTTGCTAAGGTCGCTTTTTAGTAATTAATTTGACAGGGCCACGTGAACGCTCTAACCTCCTCAACTTTTAGTTGACAGGGCCACGTGACTGCTGCATATATGCTTGAAATGATTTCAGATCTATCACAGATTTTTTTGTACTGATGTATGTTACATGACACCGAGGAAAGGACGCACAAAACATGATTTGAATGTGTAGGCCTGTTGTATGTTCTTATATAATCCACCGTGGGCTACCATAATTAATTCCTTAAGGGCTTGTTCGGATGTTACGGGATTACACGGAATAGGATTGACGGAAATAAGAATCCACTTTTAAAAATGAGAGTTTGGTTATACCGTGGGATTAATTGTCAGAAATCCTACTTTTCTTTCTAACATATTTGATATTATACAATTTTCTTTATTAATAAAATTATCAATAATTCAATTAAATAAATAGATTGAATAATAACATAACATTACTTATTACTTATTATTTTTTATAGTTAAATGAGAAGTATTTAATATTTTTTTACATATAGAAGAAGTTTAGACTCTAATTAATATGAGGAGGTTTCAAATGCCTCCATTTTATGTGCCACCACCATGCCTCCATTTTTAAAACGTTAATAAGTCTAAATTTACATCATAAACGTCAAAATAAAACTATTAGATGTGATCTATGTTATTTTCTCTATGTGCTCATAAAAAATTATCACATTTTGGTTTTGTTTTTATGTGAATTAATATGTTGAAAAATCAACATCTAGAAATTATCCACATTAATACATTCTTACAAGCTCTTGATGACAACCAAATCAAAGTTGAAATGTCATAATTTTTTACATATGCATAGATAAAATGATGTAGATCATATCCAATGGTTTTATTTTGACTTTTAACTTTTAAATTTTGAGTTATTAATATTTTTAAAAATGGAGGCACGATGGAGATATTTGAACCCTCCTCAATTAATATTTAACATGTTTATCATATTATTATATAATATTTTTTCAATGTATCTTTCGTTTGTTTATGTTAGATTATCAATGTATATTTTGTTCAATATTTAGCATATTATCTTCTGTTGGGTCATGGGGCAAATCTAGGTGCATATAGTACACTGGCAACCTATGGTACAGCTCATATCTTCACCCTTTTTACAGAATGCAGCTATAATCATGAAAAATACTACAATTCAACATGAAAAATACTACAATCCAATATGAAAAATACTACAAAATACTACAATCCAACATGAAAAATACTACAATTCAACTGAATCAAAAAATTTCGGCTTAAATGGATCGGTTTTTTGGTTTAAATGGATCGATTTAGTTGAATTTTTGAATTATTTCGGTTTAAATGGATCGGTTTGGTTTAGACTTTTTAAAACCGACCAACTGAACTGATCGAATTATAATGGTTCAAGTATGGTTTATATTTTGTGTATGAAAATATATATTTTTCATTAATAATGGTACCAATAGGTTTACTTCGGTTGGAGCCGAACAAACCAAAATTTACTTCAGTTTATTCGGTTCGGTTCTATTTTTTAAAACAAAAAAAAAGTTTGGTTTGACTATTTTACTTCGATATCAACCAAACCAATCATTTGAACACCCCTAACTACAATCCAACCTAAATAAAACTACAATCCAACATTAATATGATCAAACGCCTGAAAATATGATCGATCAAACGCCTGAAAATTAAACTTTGTACAATGCATATACATATAAATACTTTAGTGCATAGATATAAATACTTTCAATACATGAGATTAATACTTTCAGGTGTCATCTAGCGCCATATGTAAAAATATATTAAGTATTGCGGCCCCCATATAGTTATGGCAATATTGATATTTTAAGAAACGTGTATGGCCCCCCATTTAGTTTGAGTGGTCCCCCACATGTATTTATGGTGCAGGAAAAGTTTGAGATATTTGATTGGAAAGACAATTATTTACGTTAAAATACTTTCATGCATAGGTATAAATACTTCCATGCATAGGTACAAATACTTTTGTTCATAGGTATTAATACTTTAGAAATTGTGAGGGGACGATACGGATTATATAAGGAAATTGTGCGGGGACGGTCCCCCCAAATTAGTTATGGAAGTTATGTGCGGGGACAGTGCGGTGGGGACAGAGGTGCAGGGACATTATTTAAGTACGAAAATATAGTTTCCCTCATAGAGATTAATACTTATATTGTTCTTGTTAAATACTTTGATACTTCCTGTTAAATAATCTCCTTTTATTAATATTTTAGTGGTCCCCCATGGTAGTTATGGAAGTTAAGTGCGCAGAGATAATGCGGGGATTGGGGTGCGGGGATAATTATCAGTATCCTTAATTGAAAGTCTGCCTCCGCCCCTAATGTTATCCCCCCCACCCAGAGGCGAATCTACCTTCAATGAATCAATTGACCCCCATTCATTTTCAATTTTTTTTGTATTTATAAATAATTTCAGGTATACTTTAAAGTAAAATATTATGTATAGTGTGAAATTGACCTCATTTATAGTAGAAATATTTAATATGCTTGATCCCCATTGAAGTTTGACCTCCATAGTTTGAAAGTCAGGCTCCGCCCCTGTCCCCACCCCATCCCTTAATAATTAAATTTTAGTTATGAGTCATTTATTTTGGAAACTAAGAGTCAACCTAATTAAACCCTCGGTTTTGAAGCAATGAGACATAGTTATTATGCGTTTGACCAAAATCACCTGAGAAATTTAAGCATGCATATTAGTGTGCTAATATGTCAATGTACCAGACAGATTTCATTTATATAAGGAGAAAGAAAGGGATTAAATTAAAAGAAGAAGACACAAGAGGCAATTTCGTCCAATAACATTTCTTATGTAAATTTAATTAGTTTTATGCATTTTATCTAACATATTTAAACTGAAGATGGGAGAGATGGTAGTTTTGGTTTCAACAAGGATCAGTTGTCAGTGGTCGAACGGGTTATGGGTTCCTTAAATTTAATAGTTTCATATGTAGTGTTGTTGGCAGATAAGACTGAACCGGGCTGAAGAAAAGGAAAAAATCAATTGGGCCAGAAAGATGGGCCCAAACAAATTAGCCTTTCAAAGATTGAGACTGGAACTGCACATGCATGCTACATCATTTAGCCTTTCAAAGACTTAAGAACACTATTTTCTCCATCTTCATTCTTCACCAACAAATCTCAAGCTGCATGAACTTTGATGCATGCATTATAAAAGAATATTAAAATCACATGAACTTTAATTGTTAGGATACATGTATGTCCATACCTTTAATTTTGGTTTGTAATTTTCAATTTTTTTTAAAGTTCATTTTTAAGATTGTCAAATAACCATTGTCCAATAATCTCTCTTCTTATTGAAATATGTATTTTAGTATATAAGTTATATCATAAAAACCAAAAGTAAATTGCAAGATGTGAGCCCACTATTTTAGTATAAGCTATGAGAGGAGTCACCACGGCAAACTGGCTAGATCCAACCACCGTCGAGCTCCCCTCGAAACGAATAACATAAAAACTTGCATAGAAAAAATATTTCTAATTAGGATATGTTCTAGTCCCAATTGTAGTTGCAACTGTACAAACTATAATATATAAGAACTAATAAAAAACATTGCTAATTAGAATGTTCTAGTCGCAATTGTTGTTTACTTTACATTTCTGGCCTACAACATTAATCTTGGCCCCTAAAACCTCTACACCTTGAATCTGTACAGCTTTAAACAATATTTTATTTCAATCAAGCCATAAAAAACAGCACCACAAATTATCTCGACTAAATTAGCATCTTTTAGAGGGATGCAATAATCTAATTCCCATAAGTCAACAACAATATTGCACTCAAATATTGAACATATAGACTTAGCAAAATGATAAGCGACAAATAAATGATCAACGGACTCCATCTCTGAACAATATAACATATTGCCTATCACCAGACCAACCCCTTCTATTAAGATTATCCCTTGTTAAAACCCTATTTTGTTTAACAAGCCATAAAAAAATTTAATTTTTAGAAAAATGTTAGCACACCAAATACTCGGAAATTCAGTATTAGGGATTCCACCAAACTCAAGCCAACGATAAAAATAATGAACAGTAAAATTTGCCATGTGAAGTCCATCTCCAAAAAATCTGGTTAGGTTTGTCTCTTAACGTAAAACTAAAAAAGAGATTAACTAGAGAGCACCATTCTGTAAACAATCGTGTTTGTAACATGATGTATTTTTTTAAATAAGGGCTGTCATTATAAACTCCAGTAATCATTTATTCAGTATACACACGTTATATACTATAACATCTGATTACACAATATTATTAACAACAACAACAACAACAAAGCCTTTAGTCCCAAACAACAACACATAAATGAAACCCAACCGGTCATTACACAATATTATCACACAAATAAAAATTAGAAAATAAATAATCAATTCTTTAAAGAGTCTGTTCTATCATCTACCACCAGATAAACCAGAGAAATATGTCATTGTAGAAGGATGTGACTTAACATTCTCTGGTGTCGTTGACATGGTAGAGGGATGTGACATAACATAAGAATCGAATCCTTCATTCTGAAGCATTGCAAGCATGCTGAAGTTCATATCTATTGCTGATAAGTCTGGTAGGGGTGCATCGCCTTCCAAATATTGCACAGCTTGTCGCATGCTCGGCCTAACACTAGGTAGTGGATGTGAGCAAAGCAAACCAAGTTTTAGCACCATATGTACCTCCTCTACTGTATAACACTCGCCTAATCTCGGATCCACAATATCGGCTAACAATCCGAATTTCCAGAGTTCTAACACCCGATCGACTAGAATCATTCCCTCCCCTTGTGCACCGGGTTGAAACGGTCTCTTACTGCAAACAACCTCTAGCAGGAACGCTCCAAAGGCAAACACATCAGTAAGAGGTGTTGCCATACCAGTTACCGCAAGCTCTGGGGCAATATAACCCATTGTACCCACCACATGGGTGGTTTCAGTGTCGGCACCGCGATAGTATAATTTTGCAAGGCCAAAGTCACCTAATCTAGCATTTAAAGCAAAGTCTAATAAAACATTGCTTGCCTTAACGTCTCGGTGGATGACGACTTGCTCCCAATCCTCGTGGAGGTATAAAAGACCTGATGCTACTCCTTTGATAATTTTGAATCGTTGGATCCAATTAAGGGTCTGTTTTTCTTGACAATACAAATACTTGTCAAGACTCCCATTTGGCATGTAATCATATACCAAAAGGAGCTCCCCTTTCTTCCGGCAATAACCCAATAATTGAACAAGGTTTCTATGCCGAAGCTGGCCAATACTCACAACCTCTGCAATAAATTCCTTGATACCTTGGTTGGATTCGTGTGCGACTTGCTTGACTGCAACTTCCAATTTGGACACAGGTAAAACCCCCTTGTAAACCCTCCCAAATCCACCACTTCCAAGCAACTCCTTTTCATTAAACCCATTGGTTGCTCGGTTCAAATCTTTGTATGAGAAGCGATGTGGACCAAACTCAACTTCCCAATCTTCAAATACTTCTGTGTACTTAAGCTGCTTCTTCGCATAGAGGAAAAGGAAAGCGACTAAAATAAGAATAAAGGCCGCTAAAGCGTAAGGCATGACTTTGCCTAGGACTTTTGATCGGCCTTTGGGGGTTGTACGTGGGAGCTTTGGTAACTTTGATAGGTCAATGGATGGTGCTGGTCCATTTAGTTTGAAGCTCCATCCAAGTATGTAATGAGAGCTATACATAGGGCCAGTGGAAGAAGAAAAACCAACGTACATTTTTCTTTTCAATACTGTTGAGAGATTGAATTTATAAGAGAGTAGAGGTTTTTTTGGCTTAGATTTTCCAATGGGAGATAAGGCGACAGTAATTTTTGTCTCTTGGCTCTCGTATTCAACCCATACTTGCATTGCTTTACGACTGATAAGGCTCAAATTTTGAAAAGCACCTGAATCGTCGGCATAATAGCGGGCAGGAGCAGATCGGTTTGACTTCAAACTATTTATATCAATGCCAACATGGTTATTATTTATATCGTTGAAATCAGAGTTATATACAGTGTCAAGCTCAACGGCAAAAATATGATTAGTAGGATTGCCATTGTTTTGATCATTGAAGAGGCCCAAGTATTGTCCTTGCAAGGCGGCGGAGAGATTTTTCGAGGGGGAGATGAAGAAGGCCATCCCATCGCTGCTGAGGCCAAGGTTGGCCGAAGTAATTGCAAATACAAATGTGGTTGAGAAGGAAGAGGTGGTCCTGCCGAAGCAAATTGAAGAGGGGTAGAAGGCATGACCATATACATTAGCCCTGTCGTTTGTTAACCTCAAAAGGCCATTTGACTCGATGTAAGCTTCACCGTCCAGGGTTAAATTTGCACCGGAGAATCCATTGAATGTAAATTCCACTTCTGGGCTGAATGAGAACGTAATTTTTAAGAGGAGAAAAGCCAAAGCAAAGTTTTTAATCATGGGCATGGCTAAAGAAATAAATTATTTGCTTAGAAGATGAGAAGCTCACTTCAGCGTATTTCTTAATTTGCCAGCAAGTTGTTGTGGATTTGAGAATATAAAGTGAGCGGATATTATTTATTCTGAGCGGATAAAGCACCACGCAGAAGCGTCTACTTGTACAATTTCTGGTTAAGTAATTGTTCTTGTGTAAATATTAATATTGACACTAAAATATGCATATGACTAAGCTTTATAATATTCTCGAATTTTTTGACATATGTTCTTGGCTCAATTAAAATTTGACTTGAAAGTAAGGTTAGAGATAACAAAGGGACACTAATTTTGAGACGGTGAGTTGTAAATAATTTAATGAATTAATGGCCAGTTATTGAGTGAGATTATGATACTTTATATATACTGTGCATATTGGTTTGTGCTATGGATCCATATAATGTTTTTAAGTTTGAAACAGTTAATCTGAATTGCTTAATATGATCTCTATGTGAAAATGTACTTGGATATCAAATTTTATATTTTTTTTTACTATTTTTTAGATACATCGAAAATTACTACTTTCGCATGGTTCAGATTTAGATAAGGTATTTTTTTATAATTTAAAAAAAAAAATTTATCTCCAAGTACATTATTTCTGACTAGTTCAATGTTTCTCCTCCACAGAAAAAATGAGTGGTTTTGCAAATAAATTAAAGAAATTTCCAAATGCTAATTGTGTGAAGTTGCAAAAATCAAGATAAACATATATGAACCAAAATTAAAATAAAAGATTATATACGAACAATCAAAGTCGTTGAAGAGTCAAAATATCTAGATTTTTTTGCTAAGGTCGCTTTTTAGTACTTAATTTGACAAAGACTAGCGAAAGATTAAAGAGGCGATTGAACAGGCCGGGCCACGTGATCACTCTAATCTCCTCAACTTTTGGTTGACACTTGACCTGCTGCTTGAGTGATTCCAAATCTATCACAGATTCTTTTTTATTTTAATTTACTGATGTCTCTGTTACCTGACACAGAGGAAAGGACGCACAACACATGATTTCAATAGGCCTGCTGCATGCTTGAAATGATTCCAGATCTATCACAGATTTTTTTGTACTGATGTCTGTTACATGACACCGAGGAAAGGACGCACAAAACTTGATTTGAATGTATAGGCCTGTTGTATGTTCTTATACAGTCCACCGTGGACTACCATAATTAATTCCTTAAGGGTCTGTTCGGATGTCATGGGATTACATGAGATGGGATTTGACGGGAATTAGAATCTACTTTTAAAAATATAGGAACCCATGGGCACGGATATGCACGGGAATGATTATGACAATGTGCTAAAATGAGAGTTTCTTTATACCATGAAATTAATTGTGAGAAATCCTACGTTTCTTTCTAAAATCTTTGGTATTATACAATTTTCTTTATTAATAAAATTATCAATAATTCAATTAAATAAATAGATTGAATAATAACATAACATTACTTACTAATTATTATTTTTTATAATTAAATGAGAAGTGTTTAATATTGTTTTACATATCGACAAAGTTTAAACTCTAATTAATATTTAGCATGTTTATCATATTATTATATAATATTTTTTCAATGTATCTTCTGTTTGTTTATGTTAGATTATCAATGTATCTTTTGTTTAATATTTAGCATATTATCTTCTGTTGGGTCATGGAGCGTAATCCAGGTTCATATAGCACACTGGTAACCTATGGTAAAGCTCAAATCTTCTCCCTTTTCAGTGTGTTTCTCCACAAATTTGTACAGCATGCGGCTCTAATCATGAAAAATACTACAATTCAATGGAACCGAAAAATTTCAGTTTAAAGGGATCGGGTTTTCGGTTTAAATGGATTGATTTGGTTGAATTTTTGAATTATTTCAGTTTAAATGAATCGGTTTGGTTTGGACTTTTCAAAAGTGACTAAACTGAACCAATCGAATTATAACGGTTCATGTATTGTTTATATTTTGTGTATGAAATTGTACATTTGTAATTAATCATGGTACCAATACGTTTACTTCGGTTGGAACCGAACAAACCGAAATTTACTTCAGTTTATTCTGTTCGGTTCTATTTTTTAAGACAAAAAAAATGTTTGATTTAACTATTTTACTTCGATATCAACCGAACCGACCATTTGAACACCCCTAACTACATTCCAACCTAAATAAAACTACAATCCAACATTAAAAAAAAATACAAGTAATCGGTTGGCGTGAATCGGTAATTGAGTAGTAGGACTAACTTGTGTAAATCTACTTATTAGCTGATTCGACCGGAATCAGCTAATAAGTCCAAACTGAAATAGGGTCCGGTATGTCAAACTGATACAATTTTTAAAAAATATAACAATTATTTTATATAAAACTAGTATTTAAAACTTGAGGATCGATCGATGATGCCATCTATATTGGCCTAGCTATATATTTACAATCATCAATTTCTATAGCAACCAAAAATCAAATAAATGGAAAACTAATACAGGACCAGTTACATTTTTCTCCCAACCCATACTGCTCCCAGATTTTGACTAATTAAGAGTTTGAACTCCGAAGCAAGTGGACTGACAAATGCAACCTTTGTATTTCTTCAAATCAGTACAAATACTACATGAGTACATTAAGTCCTTATTCAATACAGATCAGTACCCAATTCTTCAAATCAGTAAGTGGACTGACAAACGCAACCTTTGTATTTCTTCTCGAGTATCTCCCATGCCTCCTTTGATCTTGTCTTACCAGCAATCTTCACAAAACCAGATTTATCAACTGCTTGAAAAATGAGGTAAAATGCGGTTTTATCTCTCATACGGGTTTCTATGAGCGCCTTCAATTGATTTTACGTTTGATTGGCTGTTGCCGCCAGCTCTTCATAGCTGACTTCAACTACTTCCCATGCATCTTGGGCACCGAGCAAGGCCTTCATTTGTATACTCCAATTATCATAGTTGTTCTTTATAAGTTGCGGCAACAAAACTTGTCCCAACGATTTCACCGCGAAGCTTGCCATGGTTCTGATACCAATTTGTTAGAATTTGATATGAACTTAATATATTTAGTAGTGGAAAAAAGAACATTTTATAACAGAAATTGAACTTCTACTATCAATATTCTCTTACCCTCTTACATTGAAAACACTCCTTACAAATTATATAGACGCGAATAAATTTCTACACACTCTACTATCACTAAATAACATTTAATCCTCTCATAAAACTCCTCTATTTCCTAGATACGTTTTTTCATGTTTCAAGACATCCTATAGAAGACTAAAACATGACTTCTAGATAATACCAACATTAAGTAATACATTCAGGAAAATTCCAGAGAGTTCCAATATTAATTATTACAATTTGACTAATAATTAAGATTCCAATTCCAAACAATTACATCTGATTACACAATGTTATGAGTAAAATAAAAATTAGAAAAACAAAGAGTCTGTTCTATCAACTACCACCGGATAAACCAGAGAAAGATGTCGTTGTAGAGGGATGTGACATAACATAAGAATCGAATCCTTCATTCTGAAGCATTGTAAGCTTGCTGAAGTTCATATATATTTGTGATAAGTCTGGTGGAGGTATATCGCCTTCCAAATATTGCACAGCTTGTCGCATGCTTGGCCTGGCACTAGGTAGTGGATGTGAGCAAAGCAAACCTAGTTTTAGCACCATATCCAACTCCTCTCCTGTAAAACATTGGCCTAATCTCGGATCCACAATATCGGCTAATGATCCGAATTTCCAGTTTTGTAACACCCAATTGACTAGAATCTTTCGCTCCCCTTGTGCACTGAGGTGCACTGGTCTCTTACTGCAAACAACCTCTAACAGGAATGCACCAAAGGCAAACACATCCGTAAGATGTGTTGCCTTACCAGTTCTCGCAAGCTCTGGTGCAATATAACCCGTTGTACCTACAACATGGGTAGTTTGAGGGTCGGTACCATGATCATATAGTCTTGCAAGGCCAAAGTCACCTAATCTAGCATTTAAATCACAGTCTAATAAAACATTGCTTGCCTTAATGTCCCGGTGGATGACGACTTGCTCGCAATCCTCGTGGAGGTATAAAAGACCTGATGCTACTCCTTTGATAATTTTGAATCTTTGGATCCAATTAAGGGTCGGGTTTTCTAGACCATACAGATACTTGTCAAGACTCCCATTTGGCATGTAATCATATACCAAAATGAGCTCCCTTTTACTCCGGCAATAACCCAATAATTGAACAAGGTTTCTATGCCGGAGCCGGCCAATACTCACAACCTCTGCAATAAATTGCTTAATACCTTGGTTGGATTCATGTGTGACTCGCTTGACTGCAACTTCCAATTTGGACACAGGTAAAACCCCCCTGTAAACCCTCCCAAATCCACCACTTCCAAGCAACTCTTTTTCCTTAAACCCATTGGTTGCTCGGTACAAATCTTTGTATGAGAAGCGATGTGGACCAAACTCAACTTCCCAATCTTCAAATACTTCTGTGTACTTAAACTGCTTCTTCACATAGAGGAAAAGGAAAGCGACTAAAATAAGAATAAAGGCCGCTAAAGCAAAAGGCATGACTATGTCTAGGACTTTTGATTGGGGGGTTGTACGTGGGAGCTTTGGTAAATTTGATAAGTCAATGGATGGTGCAGGTGCATCTAATTTGAAGCTCCATCCAAGAATGAAATGAGAGCTATTCAAAGGGCCAGTGGAAGAAGAAAAACCAACATACATAGAATCTTTCAAAACTGTTGAGAGATTGAATTTATAAGAGAGTAGAGGTTTTCTTGGCTTAGACTTTCCGATGGGAGATATGGCAACAGTAATTTGTGTCTCTTGGCTATCGTATTCAACCCATAGTTGCATTGCTTTACCACTGATAAGGCTGAAATTTTGAAAAGCACCTGAATCGTCGGCATAATAGCTGGCAGAAGCAGATTGGCTTGACTTCAAACTATTTATATCAATGCCAACATGGTTATTATTGATATCATTGAAATCAGGGTTATATACAGTGTCAAGCTCAATGGCAAAAATATGATTAGTGGGATTGCCATTGTTTTGATCATTGAAGAGGCCTAGGTATTGTCCTGGCATGGCGGCAGAGAGATTCTTCGAGGGGGAGATGAAGAAGGCCATCCCATCGCTGCTGAGGCCAAGGTCGTCTGAAGTAATTGCAAATACAAATGTGGTTGAGAAGGAAGAGGTGGTCCTGCCGAAGTGAATTGAAGAGGGGTAGAAGGCATGACCATGTACTTCAGGAGTGTCGTTTGTTAACCTCAAAAGGCCATTCGACTCGATGTAAGCTTCACCATCCAGGGTTAAATTTTCGCCGGAGAATCCATTGAATGTAAATTCCACTTCTTGGCTGAATGAGAATGTGATTTTTAAGAGGAGAAAAGCCAAAGCAAAGTTTTTAATCATGGGCATGGCTAAAGAAACAAATTATTTGCTTAGAAGATGAGAAGCTCACTTAGGCGCATTTCTAATTTGCCAGCAAGTTGATGTGGATTTGAGAATATAAAGTGAGCGGATATTATTTATTCTGAGCGGATAAGGCACCAAGCAGAAGCGTCTACTTGTACAATTCACCAATCTTAGAGCCGTCTCAAAACTGGGGCAAATTTCTGGTTAAGTACTTGTTCTTGTGTAAATATTAAGTATTTGTTCTTGTGCTTACAAAACTTTTTCATAATATAATAAAGATTATAAATTTGTTTGGTAACATATTTTATTTATAGTTATATTACTTTAAAAAAATTTAGAGAAATGATATCGTAAAATTTTATGTTTTTCGTTTTGGTAAATCACATATGTGAGATGTGACCGTATTTATGTCTAATTTTGTATATTATCAAATATCATGAATGTCTGCATTCGTTATATGTCATAACTATTTTCATTAGTATTCTAACATTATTGAAATATACTAGATAATATATTTTTCAGTCATATTTTCGTCTGAATATTCTTTATTTTGGTAACTCTTCATTTACACGTGATTCACACTATAGAATTATAATCTGTTATATATATAACTAATTTTATACTTTTAATAAAAAAGGGCGAGCAACTCCCGTTGCATCCCTGGTTAAACACAATTCCTGATGTAACCACCCCTCCTTTTTATTCTCCTGCCGCCTCTCTATTTTGTATTAATCCGCTCCCCACTTCAATTTTCCTATGATCATGTCCATTCCCTGCCCCATCCACATAAGAAAAGAAAAAGAACACGAAAAAGAGTTTAAATTAAAGTGAGAGAAAAAGAAAAGGAAAATAGAAAGAAGTAAAGAAATCTTCTCACTACAATTATTTTGATAGTCAATATCAATGTCCGATTCAAATTCCGACTACGTCGTCATGATTCTAATATGTCGTTACAATCCGATTTCAAAATTCCGAACATCTCGTATCAGGTAACCTGACTTCTCTATAATCTGTATTTTCATTTTGTATGGTTGATTTGAATATTGGTATTGCATATTAGATTATGATGGCATATTTAACGGAATAGCGGGTCTGAGATTGGAATTGGATTTGTGATTGTAACCTTCCACTATTGGTTGGACTTCCCTGTGGGTTGGCGGCTTTCCAATGTTGGATGGATTTCCCATTAGATTGGTGGTTTAAGGAATTGTGTGTTGTGGAAGTTGGGAATCGCCTGTGTGATGGAATTCCAACTATGTGAATATGATGTGAATTGTTTTATGGATAACCTAGACCGACGTGCTATTGTCGGTTAAATATGCATACATAATTTGATGAGCATTTGTGTGAATTAATCCGGCCTATTTGAATGGTTGTTAAATTAATTCAATTATTGAGAAGCGCATCGTTAAATAACCGGTTACTGAGCTTTGTAGCTGACTCTGTTTTATATTTTGTTTTCCTTTCTGTTGGTGGCGTAAGTTGACGAACCAAGAAAAAGTGCAATGATGATGTTATAATCATGCTCCGGATGGTCAAAATCTGGGGTGTGACAAAACCAGAGTACAAGTTGAAAAGTAATACAACATAGTTGAATTTTAAAAACAGTAAAATAAAAGAAATTGCATGAAATTTATAACTTAGAACTCTTCTTTCAGTGTAAATAATTCCACTGATCTTGCAACTCTATAATCAGATCTTGTAGAGTTTTGATTTGTTCCCTGAAGATTCTTGAACATCTCTCTCGAGCATATAAACATTGCAAGAAGAAGTATTTTCCATGGCCTTTTTGTCCCCCTCTTTTTTCACTATCCATCTATGAGCCCCCCACTTCTGAAAATTATTCTCCAATCTTGGATCATCAGGCCAAATCTATTAGAAATGACATTGTATAGTTCCAAAGCGAAGTAACATTCGGTAAATAGGTGCATTAGTGATTCACAATGTGATCTACACATTACCCACATGGTAGGCGTGTTCCAACCTCTTCTTTGTAGATTTTCTGCTGTTAGAATTTTCTTTTAAGTTTCTGTTGAGATATTTTGTATGTTTATGTGTTTTCGGTGTTTTCTAGGGACCTATTGGCAAATAGGACATTACGAGATAATCTAAGCCCGAACCATTGATCAATAAAGTAATCTTTTTGCTCATTTCACTTTTTGGTATCAGAGCCTAATTAGGGTTAGGGTTAGCTACAGTAAAACCTGTTACTGTAGCACTTCGCTACTGTAGCGCCACTTACAGCCTCTGCCACTGCCTGAGTCAGCACAGCCGCTGCCAGGGCTAGTCACCGTCGCCAGGCCGCCGCCAAGGCCAGATCCGCCTCTGCCTAGGGTTTGGCCGCCGGCATAACCTCCTCTGCTAGGGTGCGCTGCCTCTGTTAGGGTTCGGGCCAGCGATCCAGGGCCTCTCCGCCTAGCCACGGCACCGCCTAGCTCCGCCACTGGTCGCCTCACCGCTGCTGGTCCGATCTGCCACTGGTTAGGTCCGAACTGGTCCGATCTGCCACTGGTTCAATCTGAACTGGTCTGATCCGACCCACTAGCAACAGTACCCTCTCTCTCTCTTCTACTTGACCTTTTTTCTTCCTCTTAGGCCGACAGCCCCCTCTCTCTCTTCTACTCACCTCCTCTTTCTCTCTCTAGGCCAAAAAGTAAAGGGGGGTGCTTGTTTTGTGATTTGGCCGGCGTGGGGGGCCTATACCCCACGATACCCGAGAAACGGGGTTGGATAGGGTTTGATCGGGTTGTTTGAGCTCGAATCTTGATGAGATAAGATCAAGATCGGGTTTAAAGAAAGGGGAAGAGATTAGAGGTGATGAGTATCGGGTCTTGAGGGTACAAGATCGGGTCTTGAGGAAGAAGAAAGAGAGTTTGACTAAAACTGTGTGGGTAGATTGAGTCTGATCGATGACTCACGGGGATTCAGGCAAGGAGGCCAAGAATCCCATGGAAGAAGCTTTGGGGAAGCTGAGTGGGGATGAGATCACTATGCTGATGAGGGCATTCAAGGTGGCTGCTAGTGAGAGCGCGCCAAGGCCAGCATCGAGGGTGGAGGTACCACCAATTGATGTGAAACTCGATGGTTCAGCTTCGTATTTGAGCTGGTCGCGTCGGGTAAGGTACACTCTGGTAGGGAGGAAACTGGAGGGGTACTTGACTGGAGCGATTACTGAGCCGGCTGAGGGGACTCCGGCATGGGATGAGTGGAGGTCCACTCACATGCTGGTATACATCTGGCTCCTGAACTCGATGACACCATAGATTGCAGCCAATGTGGATGGCATTGAGGATGTGAGGCTTGTATGGGAAAAGCTGAGAAGACGTATGATGGAGTGGGGAACAATGTAAGAGTTTACCAGATCAAAGGAGATATCATTGCTTGTGTACAGGGGGAGAGGTTTGTACAGGAGTATGCCATAGAGCTAGAGCGCTTATGGCTGGAGCATGACCATTGCGAGAGGACATTGTGTTGCCCTGACCCTGCGTGCAAGAGGACCGAGGCTGAGATGCGGGACAAGACTATGGGGTTTCTTAGGGGTCTGGCCCCAGCTTTCGAGCAGAGGAGTGCGATGTTACTAGCACAGCCGAAGATCCCTTCACTTGATAAGGCGGTCTCAGCCATGATACAGGAGGAGACCCGGATTGCGCTACAGGCTGGGACAGGGGGACTTCCAGGGGTGAAGTCGGCTCTAGCTGTCTCCAACTCGGGAAACACCAGGTCTAGAGGTGAGACCCAGGAGTGCTACAATTGTGGAAAGGTAGGCCACCTGAAGTCGACTTGCACTAAGCCACCAAAGGTGAGACGCGGCCAGTCTGGAGACCGCTGTCGTGGTCGGGGTCACAGAGGAGGTGGAAGAGGAGGTTACCGGGCAAACCTTATGGTAGTAGATGAAGAGGAGGAGGCAGGTGTGGTCTTCACTGATGAGAACCATGAGTTTTTGGAGGCACTGAAGAGGAAGCAAAGAGCGGCAGATGGAAAGAGTGTGGTCGATGATGCATCCACCTCGTCCTTACCCAGGGGTAACATTGCTTCTTATGCTCATTCAGCCTCAGGTACTTGTGACTCACACGCCCTTGCCTCTATACCCACCACTAGATCACCATGGATCGTTGATTCAGGTGCTTCTAGACATGTGACGGGTACTGCTGGGGAGTTTTCTTCCTATACTCACCTGGCAATCCCTGAGAGTATTCAGACAGCAGATGGTACGGCCCAGCCCGTAGTGGGTAAGGGTACTGTGCGATGTACCAACTCTCTGACTTTGTCCAATGTTTTGCATGCTCCTTCTTTTCCAGTAAATCTCTTATCCATAAGTGCTATTATTCTCCAACTAAAATGTGTTGTCTCTTTTGATATTCCTAAGGTGGTCTTCCAGGAGAAGGGGACGGGCAGGATGCTTGGGACTGGCACATGGCATAGCGGTCTATGGTACTTGGATAGAGAGAGTTTGGACTCGGCTCTGTCGTCCATTGTAGAGGGTGCTGGAGGAGTCAGGAGGAGTGTGGAGGATTTACTGCTGCTTCACCATAGGTGGTTGGGTCACCCGTCTTTTTCTGTTTTGAGTAGGTTGTATCCGCCTTTGTTTGAAAAGGCTAATAAGGAAAAGTTGGTATGTGATGCATGTGAGTTAGAAACACACCAGAAGCTCTTATTCTAGCTCTGGTAGTATGAGTTCTTTTCCGTTTGAGTTGGTACATTCAGATGTATGGGGGCCTTGTTCCACAACTACTTTGAATGGTTTTAGATACTTTGTTTCTTTCTTTGATTGTTTTTCTCGTGTGACTTGGTTTTATTTGATGAAAAACAAGAGTGATGTGTTTGCTTGCTTCAAAGATTTCCACAAAGGAGTCCAGACTCAATACGGTGCAGTTGTGAAGGTATTGAGGTCTGACAATGGGACATAGTATATCAACAGGGCGTTTGGAGAGTACTTATCATCCCAGGGAATATAGCATCAAACCACTTGTCCATACACACCAGAGCAGAATGGGATGGCTGAAAGGAAGAACAGGCACCTCCTTGAGGTGACCCGGAGTATGATGATGTCGATGAAGGTTCCCAAATACTTGTGGGGGCAAGCAGTTCTAACAGCGGCTTACTTGATAAATAGGATGCCCTCGCGGGTATTGGAGTGGAAGTCTCCGATGGAGATGCTGAGAGGTCAGAATGGAGATATTCTCCCTCTCAAAACATTTGGCTGTGTGTGTTTCGTGCAGGACAACAGACCAAATGTGGGAAAACTAGATCCAAGGGCCGTGAAGTGTGTGTTTGTTGGGTATTCGGCTACCCAAAAGGGATATGTTTGCTGGAGTCCTGTGGAGAGGAGGTCGTTCGTTAGTATGGATGTCACATTTCGAGAGCTTGAGCCATACTACTCTTCTCAGGTTACTTCACCCTTTGGAGACTCGCTCGATACAGGAGGTATGAGGCGAGAGGGGGAGACTAGCAGTGGTAGTGAGAGGAGGATGGTGAGTGTGGGGGATGTCTCTTGTCCGATTGATGAGGAGTCGGCAGTTGTGCCGGAACAGGAAGGGAATGATGCCAGAAATGGGGGAACTCAAGCTCAGGGGGAGCTGAGAGTGTATACGAGGAGACAAAAGCAGAATGAGGGGGTCGTGCCTACAGCGCCGCTTGTGCCAAGTCCCTTGTCCCTGCCTACCCCGACTCCTGAGACACCTACACCATCCACCTCAGATCCAGAGTACACAAGTGATATGATTCCTCTCTACTCCTCCCACTCCCCTATCGGCAAGGAGAACTTCTCGCACAAATGTGGGGGTTCCTCCTGACCAATACGGTTTTCCATATGATATTGCCCAGTTTGTCTCTTACTCTCACATATCACCTGCACATGGAGCATTCATTGCATCTTTGGACATTGTCTCTATTCCTAAGTGTTGGCAGGTTGCTAAGGAGGATCTAAAGTGGAAAGCTGCCATGTTAGAGGAACTTGAGGCTCTTGCTAAGAACAAAACCTGGAAACTTGTGTCACTACCACCAGGCAAGAAGGCGGTTGGGTGCAAGTGGGTCTTCACTGTGAAGTAAGGCCCGAAAAGTCGGGTTGAGCGCTACAAGGCCCGATTGGTAGCAAAGGGGTACAGTCAAACTTATGGCATTGACTATGATGAGACCTTTGAACCTATGGCGAAGATGAGCACAGTGCGGACACTTGTCTCTTTGGCAGCGAATGGAGGGTGGAAGTTGCATCAGCTTGATGTGAAGAATGCCTTCCTTCATGGTGACTTGGTGGAAGAGGTGTACATGGAGGTCCCACCGGGATTTGGCACGAAACAAACGGTTGGTAAGGTGTGCAGACTCCAGAAATCTCTTTATGGGCTGAAGCAGTCTCCTCGAGCCTGGTTTGACAGGTTTAGGAGGGCTATGGTAGGCATGGGGTATCGGCAGACTAATGCATACCATACAGTGTTCTTTAGGTGACATGGAGTTCACATTACGATGCTTGCGGTGTATGTGGACGACATGATTATCACTGGTGATGATGAGAGTGAGATTGCTCAACTAAAGGCCAGATTGGGCAAGGAGTTTGAGGTAAAGGACTTGGGACAGCTGAGATACTTCCTTGGGATTGAGGTAGCTCGTGGTGCAGAGGGGATTGTGTTATCTCAAAGGAAGTATGTGTTAGATTTGCTTACAGAGACAGGTATGCTGGGGTGCAAGCCTGCAACCACTCCCATTGACCAGAAGTCCAAGCTGGGTGCTGAGGCAGGAGAGCCAGTTGATAGAGAGAGGTACCAGAGATTGGTGGGCCGCTTGATCTATCTGAGCCACACTCATCCCGACATATCCTTTGCTGTGAGTGTGGTGAGCCGCTACATGCATGACCCTAGAGAGGGTCACATGGATGCTGTGTACCAGATTCTGAGGTACCTGAAGAGTGCACCAGGGAAGGGGTTGATTTTCAGGAAGAATGGGCGTTTGAACATTGAGGGCTATTGTGATTCAGACTGGGCTAGTTGTGCGGATGACAGGAAGTCCACGTTTGGATATTGCATATTTGTAGGAGGCAATCTGGTCTCCTGGAAGAGCAATAAGCAGACAGTGGTTGCGTGATCCACGGCCGAGGCAGAGTACAAGGCCATGGCCTTAGGCGTGGCAGATATGTTGTGGTTGAGAGCCTTGCTGGTGGAGCTCAAGATGGACCAAGGGGCCCAAATGAAGTTGTGGTGCGATAACAAGTCAGCCATCAGTATCGCCAACAACCCAGTGCAGCATGATAGAACCAAGCATATCGAGATCGATAGGTTCTTCATCAAGGAGAAGTTGACCAGTGGACTCCTGGAGTTAGGTCATGTTGCAACCAAAGACCAAGCAGCAGATTATCTGACGAAAGGACTCAATTCGTTGGACTTAGCGAGAGAATGTGACAAGATGGGCTTAGTGGATATCTTTCGCCCATCTTGAGGGGGAGTGTTGAGATATTTTGTATGTTTACGTGTTTTCGGTGTTTTCTAGGGACCTATTGGCAAATAGGACATTACGGGATAATCTAGGGTGTTATTTGTAAGAGTGCGTTGTAAGGCTTATATAAGCTCGAACCATTGATCAATAAAGTAATCTTTTTGCTCATTTCACTTTTGTTTCAACAATTAATTTGCTGCTTAATATGATCTCCATATGAAAATTTACATGGAGACAAAATTTTTTTTTTTTTTAATTTTTTACTATTTGTTAGATAGATAGAAAATTAGTACTTTCGCAAGGTTTAAATTTAGATAAGGTAATTTTTTACTTATCTTAAAAAAATAGTAAAATAAATTAAAAAATATAAAATTTTGTCTCCAAGTACTTTTTTTTTGAAGGTCCTCCAAGTACATTTTATTATGGAAATTATATTATGAGATTGTGTCGAATATTTGGAATTAAAAAAAAACATAGATATAACACAGAGACCTACTTAGTACAAAGTATTGTAGCCTCACTCAGCAATTATAAATTAAAGAAATTTCTGAATGATAATTGTTTGAAGTTGTAAAAATCAAGATAAACATATGCCAACCAAAATTAAAATAAAAGATTATATACGATCAATCAAAGTCGTTGAAAAGTCAAAATATCTAGATTTTTTTATAAGGTCGCTTTTTAGTAATTAATTTGACTAAGATTATATACGCTCTAACCTCCTCAATTAGGTTTACTTGACCTGCTGCTTGAGTGATTCCAAATCTATCACAGATTTTTTTTTTGTATTGATGTCTGACTGTTACATGAAGCTGCGAAGTTCTTATACAATCCACCGTCAGTGCCCGAGTGGCCTGTAGGATTTGGCCGAATTTTTTATATAAACCATCATAAAAAAAAATCGGAAACCGAGTTGATTACTTTCTTACAAAAATTATCAGTACGAAAAATGATTTTTGGTACCTATTTTTGTATTCCAAATTTGAATTTCAGTATGCACTTTTCCTATCCGGTTCTTTCCAATCCTCCCAACTGGTCACAGAAAATCAAATGAGGAAAAATCAAAATTTAAATTCGGTATGAGATTTTGATTTCCGAAATTTATTTTCGGTCCCCACCAAATTTGAAATTAATTTAAATTTAAATTTCAGTCCCCACACTCTCTCTCCTCCCACCGAATTTAAACTAGGGAAAAGGAAGGAATAGGCTGAGAAAATCATGAGCATGGCTAGAGAAAATCTTTGTATGAGAAGCGATGTGGACCAAACTCAACTTCCCAATCTTCAAATACTTCTGTGTACTTAAACTGCTTCTTCACATAGAGGAAAAGGAAAGCGACTAAAATAAGAATAAAGGCCGCTAAAGCGAAAGGCATGACTATGTCTAGGACTTTTGATTGGCCTTTGGGGGTTGTACGTGGGAGCTTTGGTAACTTTGATAGGTCAATGGATGGTGCAGGTCCATCTAATTTGAAGCTCCATCCAAGAATGAAATGAGAGCTATTCAAAGGGCCAGTGGAAGAAGAAAAACCAACATACATAGAATCTTTCAAAACTGTTGAGAGATTGAATTTATAAGAGAGTAGAGGTTTTCTTGGCTTAGACTTTCCAATGGGAGATATGGCAACAGTAATTTGTGTCTCTTGGCTATCGTATTTGTTGGATTTATTAAATGGTACGCCCATTATGGGAAACCCGAATCCAAAACCTGACCCGTTATGAAGAGGTGCCGATCCGTTATGAAACGTGAATGAAGAGGTGCATTGGTTTTTATATAAACCATATCCTTTTCTCTGTCAAAAACGTGAGTGAAAGTGACAGCCAAGAAACAGAGAAAATATAGAGAGCACCAAGAAACACTCTGTTAGTGCTTGAAGGTTTTAGGTCGTGGAAAACGCAAGGCTTCCGGCTTCGGCTTGTGATTTCTTGCAGAACCAGTGATACTGCTACGCTCGCAAGATTCTGCTTCCGCATAAAGATTAACGGAGTAATTTGTAAGTTCTATCCGTTAATTAACATTGGTATCAGAGCCAGGTTGCATGTATTCTGGTTTTAATAATCATGATTTTTTTTTCATTTCCAAATTTTTTAATGGTTCCGAAAAATCTGTTAATACATGAGAATAATTTTTTTTTGAAAAACTAATTTCTTTTATTCTTGTATTTTAATACATACTACGGAATTATTTTTAAAAATTAATTTCATGTTTCAGAAATGTTTAATTCGAAACAAAGAATTTGGAAGCAATTTGTTTTTAATTGTATGGAAATTTTCAAATTTAATTTGGATATTTTTTGTTGTTGTTGTGTAAATCTGATAAATCAAAATACGAATTTTTTTATTAGATTTAATTTAATTAAGTTTACAATTCACTGTTTTGAAGATTTTTTAAATGCATCTTTTAGAGATGCGAAACAAATATTCAAATGCATCCTTTGGAGATGGGAAACAGTGGTGGGTGAATTCTTTCTGGATCTTGTACAATTGGGTTGGACAGTTTTTTGGATCAAATGAATGACAACCGTCCGATTAACCATTTTTGTACAGAATTTTCAGAATAATTTTCCCGAATATACGGTTGGTAATTGGTGTGGACGGTTTCTATACTTCCAAATTATACAAAATCCATTTTTACTTTCTAAAGTTAGATAATGGATGGGTCCATTATAGTGGTAAATGGAGAGATCACACTCAAATTTTTCCTCCCCAACTCAAATTTATTTTTGTAGCCGCTGGGGCTTGAACCCATGTCATGGGAAATAAGAGACAAACCTTTTCCACTATACCACATTGAATTTGATACTATTGTATTGATTCTATATATTATATATACTACAAAACCAGTATAATTTTCAGTACAGGTTTTCAATCCAAATTTTATTTTTTGGTACGCATTTTTTTTTACTGTACTAAATTCTGAAATTTGTTTTTACTGTACGAAATTCTGAAATTTTTTTTCTGTACGAAATTTTTTTTTCTCGTTAAAATTATACATTTATTGTATAATTTCGAATGGGAGTTTTTGCACAGTGAAATAATTAATGGTAATAAAATTTATAGAATTAAAAGATGATTGTGAAACTTAGTGATCTTTCGATTTTAATCTATAGGTACTGTTATTATTCATTTATTTCACAGTTGTTGCAAAACTAGAAGTGTTATGTTAGGTATTAAATAATTTCATATTAAGCCATCAGAATTGTGATATGTCCTAACTTAGTTTAATTGTAATTTCTTAGTGAAATGGCATCTGCATCTAGGAATATTGTGGCTGAACTGAATAAGGGTGAAAAACTGAATGGCGATAATTATGAGATTTGGGCCATGAAAATTCAGTATGTCCTGGAAGAACAAGAGGTTCTTACGGTCCTGGATCATATCCTAACCGAACCAGAAAAAGGTACAACTGAAAAGCACATTACTGACAGTGCTGCATATGAGTCCTGGAAAAAGAAGAACTCCATTGCTCGCATTACATTGCTGAGCAGTATGGACAATGATGTGATGCGTGAGTTTAGGCAATATGAGATTGCCAAAGAGATGTGGCTTGCTTTAAAGCAAAAGTTCGGTGGAACTTCTGTTACAAAACTGAGACAACTCACCATCAAGTTTGACACTTACAAGAAGCGTCCTAATCATAGCATGCGGCAACATCTCAGGGAGATGTCAAATATGATTAGTGAGTTGAAGGACGCTGGCCATGTTTTGACTGATGAACAACAACTTCAAGCAGTGATTCGTTCACTCCCTCATACATGGGAACACATGAAGGTGAATCTGACCCACAACGAGAGTATTACAACTCTCAACGATGCAGCAAGGCATCTGGAACTTGAGGAAGATCGTATTGAGGCATCAAAGCCTCAAGAAAACGAAACTGCTGTGCATTTGGCTGGTTCAAGCTCTCATGGAGGGCAAGGCAAAAGCGTAAGTCAAATTATGGTCACAAGGGCAAGGGCAAACAAGAGAAAAAACATAAGGGGCAGGATCGTGGCAAGGGAAAGGCTTCTCAGAACACTTTTAAGAAGCATAATAAAGCCAAGATCAAGTGTTTCAATTGTGGCAAAAAGGGTCACTATGCTCGTGAATGCAAAGAGCCTCGCAAGACTCAGGAGCAACAGACCATGTAGCCAAGGACCGTGACTTGTTTGTGGATTTTCGTCGAATTCCGCAAGGTTCAAAATGGCTTTATGTAGGAAACAACTCTCGTGTACCAGTCAAGGGTATAGGCACATGCAAGTTGAATATGCGTGATGGTCAAACCCTCCTCTTACATGATGTTCTCTTTGCACCTGACATTCGACGAAATCTTGTATCTATAGTTGTTCTTCTTAGATTTGGATTTACTCTGAACATGTGTGGCACTAGTATTAAGTTGTATCTTGATGATGTGTGTTATGGTTATGGATATGTATCGAATGATTTTATTATTCTGGATGTTATTAATATAATGACTTCTTCTAATATCCATTTTTCTTTATTTACATCATATGCTGATGAAAATGTTGATGTGAATGTATGGCATATGAGATTAGGCCATATTGGACAGCAACGAATGGATAGATTAGCCAAAGAAGGCATGTTAGGCCAGATTGAAAGGGTTAGTCTACCAACATGTGAAAATTGTTTAAAAGGAAAAATGGCAAGAAAACCATTTGAAACAGGAACCAGATTTGAATTTCCATTGCAATTAATTCATTCTGACATTTGTGGACCAATGAATGTGAGGGCACGACATGGAGGTAGATACTTTATCACCTTCATTGACGATTATACGCGGTACAGTCACGTCTATTTGATCTCTCATAAATCTGATGCTCTTGCATGTTTCAAGAAATTTATAACCTTGGTTGAAAATCAATTAGACAGAAAGGTTAAGGCCTTACGAACGGATCGCGGTCGCGAATATTTGTCTGATGAGTTCAAACAAATGTGCGAAGAAAAAGGAATACTTAGGCAACTAACCATACCATATACTCCACAGCAAAACGGAGTGGCTGAAAGGAGAAATCGGACTCTTTTGGAAATGGTTAGGTCAATGATGGCTCAAGCAAATCTGCCAATCAATTTTTGGGGTGATGCATTATTGACTGCTGCCTATATTCTAAATCGAGTACCCTCTAAATCTGTTTCTTCAACTCCTTACGAACTCTGGAATAATAGAAAACCAGATCTTAGTAATCTGAGACCTTGGGGATGCACAGCCTTTGTTCATGATTCGTCTCATCAACATGGTAAATTGGGTCCACGAGGTAAAAAGAGTATATTTATACGATACTCTGAACATTCCAAAGGTTATGTGTTCATTGGTGTACAATCGAGTGAGAGTGTAACATAATTTGAGTCCCGAGATGTCATTTTCTTGGAAAATGAATTTCCAAGAAAGGGTGAGATAGGTCAGGAATTTTCTCTATATGAAGAAGAGGAGCAAGATGATTTGATTGTTGCAAATCGTTTGGTGCATATTCCTGAACCTCCAACAGTATCTCATCCAAGTGGGAGCAAGTCAGTAGATGATGCTGAGCCAAGTTCAGCACAATCACAACTTAGGCATAGCAATCGTGCTAGAGTTCCTAAACGTCATTTTCCAATCGAAAATGAATCTTACATGATTGTCATGCAAGATGAAGAAGAGCCAAGAAATATTCGAGAGGCTCTCACTTGTCCTGCTAAAAAGAAATGGATGAAAGCAATGGAAGAAGAAATGGAGTCAATGAGATCAAATAATGTTTGGGAATTAGTTGATCTCCCTGAAGGACGCAAGGCAATTGGGAACAAATGGGTATAAGGCACGTCTTGTTGCTAAGGGGTATACACATCCAAGAGGGGATAGACTATGAAGAGACTTTCTCTCCTGTTGTAAGATTTACTTCTATACGTTTGATACTAGCTATTGTTGCCAGTTTAGATTTGGAATTGCATCAAATGGATGTTAAAACTGCGTTTCTAAATGGCAATCTGGAAGAAGAGATATATATGGAACAACCTGTCAGTTTTGTTGTTGAGGGTCAAGAGCACAAAGTGTGCAAATTATTGAGATCTATTTATGGTCTCAAACAATCTTCCAGACAATGGTACATTCGGTTTCATCAAGCAATCATATCATTTAATTTCGAAATGATTGATGAAGATCACTGTGTGTATGTCAAGAGATCCAAGGATAAATTTGTGATTCTATCGCTTTATGTGGATGACATACTGTTAGCTAGTAACAATAAAGAGTATGTGCAAATCATTAAAGAATGGTTATCCTCCAATTTTGATATGAAGGATATGGGTGAAGCAGCATACATTCTTGGAGTGAAGATTGAACGAGATCGTTCCAAGAAGATGTTAGCTCTATCGCAAGAGCATTACATCAAGAAAGTACTTGAAAAGTTCCATATGCAAGACTGTAAACCCATTGACACTCCTATAGCAAAAGGCGAAGGTCTTAGTTTAAGAATGTGTCCAAAGACTCCAGACGAAAAAGCACAAATGGAAAAAGTTCCTTACTCAAGTGCTGTTGGCAGCCTCATGTATGCTATGATGTGTACTGGGCCGGATATCAGTTTCGCCGTTGGGATGGTGAGTAGATATCAAGCCAAACCAGGACAGTCCCATTGGAAAGCAGTAAAAAGAATACTTAGATATCTGAAAGGTACTGCAGATTATTCATTGTGTTTTCAAGGAGAAAATCTGCAACTCATGGGTTACGCAGATGCTGATTGGGGAGGAGATTTAGATGAAAGAAAATCTACCTCAGGCTATGTTTTCTAACTTAGTAATGGAGCTATCTCTTGGAGTAGTAAGAAACAGAGTTGCATATCCTTATCCACAATGGAAGCTGAATTTGTAGCATTTTCAGCAGCAGTACAAGAAGCAGTTTCGCTTAAAAGATTTTTGAATCACTTGGGTTTCGATGAGAATGAAACTAACTCAGTGTTGGTATACAGGGATAGCCAAGCAGCAATCGCTTATACAAAAGATCCCAAGTATCACTCAAAGACCAAACACATTGATACTAAGTATAACTTCGTCAGAGACATGGTGGCGAAAAAGCAAGTTTGCATGCAGTACATATCTACACACAAAATGGCGGCAGATCCTTTTACAAAGGCAATACCTAGAGATGTGTTTATTGGCCATGTTAAGTCTCTAGGGTTACGTAGATTGTAATTATACTTTTGATTGAACAGTATATTATGTATATTTGTATTTGTGTGATAAATGCAATGAATGCTATTTTCTTATTCATTTATGTTATAATTGTTACAAATTATTTAATACCAATATATTTAGCATAACACATAAGATATAAAATGAAAGGTAGGTCAGACAGTTGATTGGCCTTCTCACACAGGCAATCGCTTCTATGTCTTAGTAGGACATAGAAATGAGATTGATTTTAAGCTAGACATGATACAAAATGTGAGAGCAAGTGCTTAAAATATATATCGCCTTGATAGAGAATCAAGATGAGGTCATTTGAATATACTATTATGACCGAAGGTGAAATACCCATTATTTACCTTAACTGTCTTATGCCAAGTGGGAGTCCTGTTATTGGATTATATTATAAGTAGAGTTGTGGACTCAAGTTAGATATTGTGTATATCTGAACTATCACTTGTACGGTATTGGATTTTAGTTTAGATATACGCTCCATAAGAAATGGAGAGTAATACCATAACATATGTTTCATACCATATGTGCAATTGACCAACAGGGTAACAGAAGATATGATCTCTGCTTCTTGTTGTGTGAGACCCGCGAGATCAAAAGGATCTCACAGTACTCTTCGATTTTTTACTAAATACTTGAAGTTTCTTTTCAATTTGTTATTTTAGAATGTTGCCAATGATCATGAATGATGCGATCTAATGGAACATATCTGGATAGCAATTGATTTGGAATGGAGAGATTCTAGATAAAAGAAAAAGATCATTTCAGTGTTACATTATGTTATATTCACTGGTGCACCAATTATGTTTATGTAACATAATTGTGAATATATAAGTATGGTTGTATCAATAATAAAAGAGATCCTATAATACTTAAAAATGTGATTTGATGATCTGGGGTACTGCATATTTACTCTACTTAGATGTTGTTATACATACCTAACAGTTGGATAACAACATATGCTCTCAAATTAAAATATGCTGGTCACGGCCTATTTCCTTGTATGAATTTTAACAGAAATAAGAGATTACGTTCTCTTAGTTTATAGCGGGTATCCCATTTTGTGCGAGTGGGAGATGTTGGATTTATTAAATGGTACGCCCGTTATGGGAAACCCGAATCCAAAACCCGACCCATTATGAAGAGGTGCCGACCCGTTATGAAAAGGTGCATTGGTTTTATATAAACCAATATCCTTTTCTCTGTCAAAAACGTGAGTGAAAGTGACAGCCAAGAAACAGAGAAAATATAGAGAGCACCAAGAAACACTCTGTTAGTGCTTGAAGGTTTTAGGTCGTGGAAAACGCAAGGCTTCCGGCTTCGGCTTGTGATTTCTTGCAGAACCAGTGATACTGCTACGCTCGCAAGATTCTGCTTCCGCATAAAGATTAACGGACTAATTTGTAAGTTCTATCAGTTAATTAACAGTATTCAACCCATAGTTGCATTGCTTTACCACTGATAAGGCTCAAATTTTGAAAAGCACCTGAATCGTTGGCATAATAGCTGGCAGAAGCAGATTGGCTTGACTTCAAACTATTTATATCAATGCCAACATGGTTATTATTGATATCATTGAAATCAGGGTTATATACAGTGTCAAGCTCAATGGCAAAAATATGATTAGTGGGATTGCCATTGTTTTGATCATTGAAGAGGCCTAGGTATTGTCCTGGCATGGCGGCAGAGAGATTCTTCGAGGGGGAGATGAAGAAGGCCATCCCATCGCTGCTGAGGCCAAGGTCGTCTGAAGTAATTGCAAATACAAATGTGGTTGAGAATGAAGAGGTGGTCCTGCCGAAGTGAATTGAAGACGGGTAGAAGGCATGACCACGTACTTCAGGAGTGTCGTTTGTTAACCTCAAAAGGCCATTCGACTCGTTGTAAGCTTCACCATCCAGGGTGAAATTTGCGCCGGAGAATCCATTGAATGTCAATTCCACTTCTTGGCTGAATGAGAATGTGATTTTTAAGAGGAGAAAAGCCAAAGCAAAGTTTTTAATCATGGGCATGGCTAAAGAAACAAATTATTTGCTTAGAAGATGAGAAGCTCACTTAGGCGCATTTCTAATTTGCCAGCAAGTTGATGTGGATTTGAGAATAAAAAATGAGCGGATATTATTTATTCTGAGCGGATAAGGCACCAAGCAGAAGCGTCTACTTGTACAATTCACCAATCTTAGAGCCGTCTACTTGTACAAAACTGGGGCAAATTTCTGGTTAAGTACTTGTTCTTGTGTAAATATTAAGTATTTGTTCTTGTGCTTACAAAACTTTTTCATAATATAATAAAGATTATAAATTTGTTTGGTAACATATTTTATTTATAGTTATATTACTTTAAAAAAATTTAGAGAAATGATATCGTAAAATTTTATGTTTTTCGTTTTCGTAAATCACATATGTAACCATATTTATATCTAATTTTGTATATTATCAAATATCATGAATGTCTGCATTCGTTATATGTGATAACTATTTTCATTAGTATTCTAACATTATTGAAATATACTAAATATATTTTTCAGTCATATTTTCGTCTGAATATTCTTTATTTTGTAACTCTTCAGTTACACGTGATTCACACTGTAGAATTATAATCTGTTATATAACTAATTTTATATTTTTAATAAAAAAGGGCAAGCAACTCCCATTGCACCCCCTGGTTAAACGCAACTCCTGATGTCACCACCCCTCCTTTTTATTCTCCTGCCGCCTCTCTATTTTGTATTAATCCGCTCCCCATTTCAATTTTCCTATGATCATGTCCATTCCCCGCCGCATCCACATAAGAAAAGAAAAAGAACCACGAAAAAGAGATTAAATTAAAGAGAGAGAAAAAGAAAAGGAAAAGGAAAGAAGTAAAGAAATCTTCTCACGACAATTATCTTGATAATCAATATCAATGTCCGATTTGAATTCCGACTACGTCGTCATGATTCTAATATGTCGTTGCAATCCGGTTTCAAAATTCCGAACATCTTGTATCAGGTAACCGGACTTCTCTATAATCTGTATTTTCGTCTTGTATGGTTGATTTGAATATTGGTATTGCATATTAGATTATGATGACATATTTAACGGAAATAGCGGGTCTGAGGTTGGAATTGGATTTGTTATTGTAGCGTCCCACTGTTGGTTGAACTTCCCAGTGGGTTGGCGGCCTTCCAATGTTGGATGGATTTCCCATTGGATTCGCGGTTTAAGGAATTGTGTGTTGTGGAAGTTGAGAATTGCCTGTGTGATGGGATTCCAACTATGGAAATATGATGTGACTTGTTTTATGGATAACCTAGACCGATATGCTATTGTCGGTTAAATATGCATACATAATTTGATGAGCATTTGTGTGGATTAATCTGGCATGTTTAAATGGTTGTTAAATTAAGCCAATTATAGAGAAGTGCGTTGTTAAATAACCGGTTACTGTGCTTTGTAGCTGACTCTGTTTTATATTTTGTTTTCCTTTCTGTTGGCGGCGTAGGTTGATGGACCAAGAAAAAGTGCAATGATGATGTTATAATCATGCTCCGGATGGTCAAAATCTGGGGTGTGACAAAACCAGGGAACAAATTGAAAAGTAATACAACATAGTTGAATTTAAAAATAGTAAAATAAAAGAAATTGAATGAAATTTATAACTTAAAACTCTTCTTTCAGTGTAAATAATTCCACTGATCTTGCTCCTCTATAATCAAATCTTGTAGAGTTTTGATCTGTTCCCTGAAGATTCTTGAGCATATAAACATTGCAAGAACAAGTATTTTCCATGGCCTTTTTGTCCCCCTCTTTTTTCACTATCCATCTATGAGCCCCCCACTTCTGAAAATTATTCTCCAATCTTGGATCATCAGGCCAAATCTATTAGAAATGACATTGTATAGTTCCAAAGCGTTCACAATGTGATCTACACATTACCCACATGGTAGGCATGTTCCAACCTCTTCTTTGTAGATTTTCTGCAATTAGAATTTTCTTTTAAGTTTCAACAATTAATTTGCTGCTTAATATGATCTCCATATGAAAATTTACATGGAGACAAAATTTTTATTTTTTTATTTTTTACTATTTGTTAGATAGATAGAAAATTAGTACTTTGGCAAGGTTTAGATAAGGTAATTTTTTACCTGTCTTAAAAAAATAGTAAAATGATTTAAAAAATATAAAATTTTGTCTCCAAGTACTTTTTTTAAGGTCCTCCAAGTACATTTTATTATGGAAATTATATTATGAGATTGTATTGAATATTTGGAATTAAAAAAAAATATAGATATAATACAGAGACCTCTCAGTACAAAGTATTGTAGCCTCACTCTGCAATTATAAATTAAAGAAATTTCCGAATGATAATTGTTTGAAGTTGCAAAAATCAAGATAAACATATGCCAACCAAAATTAAAATAAAAGATTATATACGATCAATCAAAGTCGTTGAAGAGTCAAAATATCTAGATTTTTTTTATAAGGTCGCTTTTTAGTAATGAATTTGACTAAGACTATATACGCTCTAACCTCCTCAATTTGGTTGACTTGACCTGCTGCGTGAGTGATTCCAAATCTATCACAGATTTTTTTTTGTATTGATGTCTGACTGTTACATGAAGCTGCGAAGCTCTTATACAATCCACCGTCAGTGCCCCAGTGTCCTGTAGGATTTGGCCGAATTTTTTATATAAACCATCATAAAAAAAATCAGAAACCGAGTTGATTACTTACTTTCTTACAAAAATCATCAGTACGAAAAATGATTTTTGGTACCTATTTTTGTATTCCAAATTTGAATTTCTGTATGCACTTTTCCTATCCGGTTCTTTCCAATGCTCCCAACCGGTCACAGAAAATCAAATGAGGAAAAATCAAAATTCAAATTCGGTATGAGATTTTGATTTCCAAAAATTATTTTTGGTCCCCACCAAATTTGAAATTAATTTAAATTTCATTTTCAGTCCCCACACTCTCTCTCCTCCCACCGAATTTAAACTAGGGAAAAGGAAGGAATAGGCTGAGAAAATCATGAGCATGGCTAAAGACACAAATTATTTCTTTGCCAGCATGTTGTTTTGGATTGTGATTTATAAAGAGCCGTCTGAACAAGCATTCGAGTTATTTTATAAGGATATATAATTGGAGATACAAAGATATTCAACAAACAGATATTAATTATATAGGGTTAGAACTAGCTAGGTCCTATATATATATATATATATATATGGAACGTAACTCTCTGTCTATGTTATATATTTACCCGGCATTAGAGTGATTTTATATAGATAGAGATGATAGGATAATAGGATCAGATACAAAGATATTCGACAAACAGATATTATATAGAGTTAGAGCTAGATAGGTCCTATGGAACGTAACTCTCTGCTTTGTACTTGCCTACGGGCTTTAATAAAATATATAGTTTTAATAAAAATTTAGTTAGTTATTTTTAACAAAAAGACAATTATTTTTAGAGTAGATCAAGATGTCTTTAAGCTCGCCAAATACTTGAAAAGATTAAATTCAAAGTCTGTTGCGTTGATTTCGAACAAATTTATTTTATTGGTGATACATTTATATGTAAAATTTATAAATTTCAAATTAATTTAGCATAAAGTCAAGCTGTCAAGAATGATATTCATACAATCATCAGACAAATATTCAGAAATATAAAATGTATAAATGTTAAAAAAACTACTTAAATATTAAAAAAATAATTATTTGCACAAACTTTTACTAAATATAACTTGTTTAATATTAAAAATATGCAGTTACATACTTGAAAAAGATAATTTATTATAAAAGATAATTTTATACTTGAAATATAATATGCAGTTACATACTTGTTTAATATTAAAAAAAGTAATTATTATAAAAGATAATTTTCTTAGTATTTATTAAGAGGAGGGTTCCAATACCTCGTGTCTTTCATACCTCATCATACCTCATATTGTATATTTCTGTTTTTAAAGTCCAAACTGTCGATTCGAACCGCTCAACATGATATCCATACTAAAATATGCTTGATGATGAAATTTTATAATTTTGCAATTTTTTTACTATTTTTTAAGATAGGTACAAAATCACTGTATCTGGACCGTTCAAAAACAGTGATTTTCTGCCTATTTAAAAAAATAGTGAAAAATTTCCAAAAATTATATAATTTCATCCTCAAGCATATTTTAGTACAGAATATCATATTGAACGGTTCGGATCGACATATTAGACTTTGAAATGAAGATATAAAATATGAGATATGAAAAGCATGAGGTATTAATTGGAACCCTCCTCATTTATTAATTAGTTTTCTAAAAGAACAAATTTTAAAATTTTAATCGGTTAAGACTAATGGTAAACGAGTACAGATACCGGTATATTTCTGAAATAGTTCAACATATATAAAATTTTGGAGAAAAATATAACTTGAAGATTTTTTGAAAAAATATTTATGAATGTCAAGAAAGCTGCTAGTCATGTACAAATAATTTATATACCTGCAAATTAATACAAAATAAAGCGATGTTCTTAATAACCAAATTAAATTATACCCTCTAAAGTGAAAAACATTTTGCAGATCAATACCATTACGATTTCATAAATCAACGACCACAAACCAAACCAAAAATAGCTCCAAATCAAGTTAATTAGATGGATAAACAACCATAAATCAAGCTAGTTTTTACCAAAACAACCACAAATCAAGCCCAATGCCTTCAAATTAGGGCTAAAACTTGCTTAAATTCAAGGCCCAAACCCTTGGACAAATCCAAACCCAAAAACCCAAGTTGGACCTAGACAACCACCACTAGTCCAGACACTTTAATTGTATTTGTCCAGAGTTCATTTGCTATTTTTAAGTGATTTCAAGTCCCTGTATTTTATTTTGAGAACTGGCATTTTTTGTCACTTTCATGTATCAGTTGTTTTGCTTTGTAATAATGTCTCTCAGGGGGTACGTTAGAGGCACTCTAGATCTAATTATAATATGTTTTTGTTGTTAAGCAGCCCCTTCTGATTAAGTTGTTGCTGTTTTTATTATTATTATTATTATTATTAGAGGAGGTTTCAAATGCACGAACATTTTGTGCTCCAATATATTCCACATCCTTTATCTCCATTTTCAAAGTCCGAATAGTCGATCCGAACCGCTCAACATGATCTTCATAATAAAATATTCTTGGAGACCAAATTTTATATTTTTTAGAATTTTTTTACTATTTTTTTACATAGGTACAATATCACTTTTTGGATGGTCCAGAATCTCCTTAAAACAGTGATTTTGTAGCAATTAAGAAAATATATATTAAAATTACTTAAAGAATCGAATCTCCTGTCTATGGTCCATCCATCCACCCATCCATGATCTGAACAGTTAATTCCGTTTAGAAATAAACTTTCTGGAATTACATTTGAAAACCATACATTCTATTAAAATGATTCAAAGTTTGGTATGAAATTACTTTACTTAAAGTAGAAAACACATCGATACATTTATTAAAAAAAATGTATATTAATGCAAAAAATATGTTATGCCACGACCCTAGTGTCAAGTGTCAGTGCTGTAAATAACGGTATGTGCTCGTCCGACGGATAGGTTACCATCAAGCGATTAATCAGAAATAATCGGAAATAATCAGTCATAATCGGAAATAATCGACCGATTAGTCAGAAAAATCCGTGATCCAAAATTTGATCGCCGCCAACGATTGATAGACCGTTTTTTTAAACACTGCCTAGTGCCACTTCCTGTATTCGATCTCACAAAGAAGCTCAAGAAAAAACAGCGCGAAATAGCGAAGCTCAACAAAAATTGAGATTTTTGGAGTAGCAATGTTAATTTGTTGAACACAAATAGAATGTTTATTTGTTTATTTATTACTGTTACAATAAAAGCGCTTAATTTTTTAGGTCAATGTTTTATTTGTTAAACATGGGGTTTGATCTTCGGCTAGGCCTTATCAAAGGCCCAAAAAAGTTAGAAGATGAAACTTAATTTCGGTTACTGATATGTGATCCAAATATAAATGTCCTTTCAAGGCCCAATTTAATTTTGATTCATGGAATTCGTCCATTCATTTCTAAAAGCTCCTTTATTGAGCAGGAGCAACACCAATAATTGATTGCTGTTTTTAGAATAGTCTTCCTAAAAATATCTCCTTGTTAGCTTTTCTAAAAGCTCTTTTTCTTTTGCGTCTAACTTTGGATCTACCGAAATTTTTATTATACCCTCAGAAAAAAAAAATTCCAAAGTTGACCTCAATTTTTAAATTTTTTTACAAATGCCCCTACTGCTGGTATTTCCAAAGGTAGACTAGTCTAATGAAGACTACCAGTGGAAGAGCCAGCGGTAGGGTATTTTATCATTTTCTTTCATTTTTAGGATGTTTTATTATTTTTTGTTATATGCATGATTTTACATAACATATTAACTGTTGTGTTAAATAATTTTTACATGTTTCTATGTCTTTTTTTATTTTTACATATTGACCGCAATGTTTAACGATATTCCTTGATTAGTGCATTGTTTTTTTTTATTGCCTTTTTATATGATTATGGTTATGTTTTGTTATGCTAAAGAGACATCCAAATGAACTAATATATATGATACACAGTAAAAAATAATTTAACATAAAATACTACAATCCAACATCAATAATACTACAATCCAATACGAAAATACTACGATAGGGGTGTTCAAACGGTTCGGTTTGTTCGGTTTTCAACTAAACCAAAAAAATTCGGTTTAAATGGATCAGTTTTTTGGTTTAAATGGATTGGTTTGGTTGAATTTTTTATTATTTCGGTTTAACTGGATTGGTTCGACTTACATTTTTTAAAACCGATCAAATTATAATGGTTCAAGTTTGGTTTATATTTTGTTTGGTTCAATCATCGCTTCCATTCTTTCATGCATTTTGGTTTAAATATTTAAGAACATCTACATATTTAGCATGGAATTGAACAATTTGTGTATGAAAATGTATACTTTTCATTAATAATGGTACCAATACGTTTACTTCGGTTTGAACCGAACAAACCGAAATTTACTTCAGTTTGTCCGGTTTGATTCTTAATCGGTTAATAAATTTAATCGGTTTGGTTCGGTTCTATTTTTTAAAACCAAAAAAAAGTTTGGTTTGACTATTTTACTTTTACTTCGATTTCAACCGAACCGACCTTTTTAACACCCCTTACTACAATCCAACCTAAATAAAACTACAATCCAACCTAAATAAAACTACAATCCAACATTCAAAAAATTAATAAAAGCAACTTTATCAATTTATGGGTTTTATTGAGTAAGAGAAAATGGGGGTATATAATTAATCCCATACTTTTTGTGAAAAAATTATATGATTGACTTTGGATATCCATTTGACCCTTATTATTTGAAAGTTTGTCTCCGCCCCTAATGTTATCCCCCCACCCAAAAGGCGAATCTACCTTCAATGAATGGGGGTCAATTAACCACCATTCATTTTCAATTTTTTTTTTTGTATTTATAACTTATTTTAGATATATTTTAAAGTAAAATGTTACGTATAGTGTGAAATTGATACCCTTTTATAGTAGAAAATTTTTATATGCATGACCCTCATTCAAGTTTGACTCCTATAGTCTGAAAATCTGGCTCTGCCCCAACCCCCACCCCATCCCTTAATAATTAAATTTTAGTTATGAGTCATTTATTTTGGAAAATAAGAGTCAACCCAATTAAACCCTCTGTTTTGAAGCAATGAGCTATAGTTATTATGTGTTTGACCAAAATCACCTGAGAAATTTAAGCATGCATATTAGTGTGCTAATATGTCAATGTACCAGACAAATTTCATTTTTATAAGGAGAAAGAAAGGGATTAAAGAGAAGAAGACACAAGGGGCAATTTCGTCCAATAACATTTCTTATGTAAATTTAATTAGTTTTAATCATTTTATCGAACATATTTAAACTGAAGATGGGAGAGATGGTAGTTTTGGTTTCAACAAGGATCAGTTGTCAGTGGTCGAACGGGTTATGGGTTCCTTAAATTTAATAGTTTTATACGTAGTGCTGTTGGCAAATAAGATCGAACCGGGCTGAAGAAAAGGAAAAAATCAATTGGGCCAGAAAGATGGGCCCAAACAAATTAGCCTTTTAAAGATTGAGACTCGAACTGCACATGCATGCTACATCATTTAGCATTTCAAGGACTTAAGAACACTATTTTCTGCATCTTCATTCTTCACCAACAAATCTCAAGCTGCATTATAAAATAATGTTAAAATCACATGAACTTTTATTGTAAGGGTACATGTATGTCCATATCTTCAAATTTGTTTTCTGATTTTCAATTTTTTTTTAAGTTCATTTTTAAGATTGTCAAATAACCATTGTCCAATAATCTCTCTTCTTATTTAAATATGTACTTTACTATAAGCTAATATATAAGTTTTATCATAAAAACCAAAAGTAAATTGCAAGATGTGAGCCCACTATTTAGTATAAGCTAAGAGAGAAACCACCACGGCAGATCGGCTAGATCCAACCACCGTCGAGCTCCCCTCACAAATAACATAAAAACTTGCATAGAAAAAATATTTCTAATTAGAATATGTTCTAGTCCCAATTATAGTTGAAGTGGTACAAACTAATATGTAAGAACTAATAAAAAACATTGCTAATTAGAATATGTTCTAGTCCCAATTGTTGTTTACTTTTCATTTCTGGCCTACAACATTAATCTTGGCCCCTAAAACCTGTGCACCTTGAATATGTCCATCTTTAAACAATATTTTATTTCTATGAAGCCATAAATTCCATAAAACAGCACCACAAATTTTCTCAACTAAATTAGCATCTTTTAGAGGGATGCAATAATCTAATTCCCACAAGTCAACAACAATATTGCACTCAAATACAAACCTATTATAAGTACTAATCCAATACCATATAGACTTAGCAAAATGATAAGCCACAAATAAATGATCAACTGACTCCATCTCTGAACAATATACATATTGCCTATCACTAGACCAACCCCTACTACTAAGATTATCCCTTGTTAAAACCCTATTTTGTTTAACAAGCCCTAAAAAAATTTAATTTTCAGAAAAATGTTAGCACACCAAATAATCGGAAATTCAGTATTAGGGATTCCACCAAACTCAAGCCAACGATAAAAGAATGAACAGTAAAATTGCCATGTGAAGTCCATCTCCACAAAATCTGGTTAGGTTTGTCTCTTAACGTAAAACTAAAAAATAGATTAACTAGAGAGCACCATTCTGTAAACAATCGTGTTTGTAACATGATGTATTTTTTTAAATAAGGGCTGTCATTATAAACTCCAGTAATAATTTATTCAGTATACACACGTTATATACTATAACATCTGATTACACAATATTATCAACGAAAACAACAACAAAGCCTTTAGTCCCAAACAACTTTGTGAAGGCCAGGATCTTTGTTTGCGATCCAATTCTTCAGATTCAACAATATCAACTCCTATAGGGAATCGAGACTTTAAAAGATGGCGAATAGAATAGCGATTCGAAGGGCGATGGCGATGAAGAACAAGGAGGATGTCGCGCGACTAACCAAGATCTCAACCACAACAGGTTCAGTAACCTACGCCACGGTGACAGCTTTCTCACCCCCTACGCTCCCCCCTCCAAACCCTAGGCGCAACCAAACTTCAGACGCTCCCCACCACAAGAGGTTCACCACAAATCAGGCGTTTTTCTTCAATCCCGCTAACCACAATCAGGGATTAAAGTTCAAAGAAGACTTCATTAGGCCTCATAATGGCAGGAGGATTGCTGCTGCTCCTTTCGCATTCACACCAAATACAAAAAATTCAATAGATGAAGATGGATGGACCTTGGTTAGAAGAAGACAAAGAGCCACCAAATCCAATCCAGTCAAAAGGTCTTGGCCAAAACTCAAAGGTCCTCATGCAAATCTTTTCACACTTGGAAAATGTTTCAAGTGTTTGCAAAAGGGGCATAAGAGCCTGTATTGCAGAAATCCAAGGCGTTGCTTTAATTGTCAAGGAGTTAACCACCTCTTCAAAAACTGTAAGTTTCAGTCTCCAAGTATTCCAATCAATTCAGCAACCCAAAAGAAGAGCAGGTTCATGCATGGTAATAATGAGGAACACCAAGAGACTGGAGAAGAAACTTCACAAGTTTGGAGGTCTATAAAAAGAGGCATCAGGAGACTCATCACATCCCTTACCATTTTCACTGTAAGTTGCAAAACATGGCAACTCCTCCGAATTGGCAGAACATTCAAATGCAGAATCCAGCAAATGTCCAAGGTCGCATCAACGAACTTCGAGTCTATTTGCCTCCAAGGGAAGAAATGGCTGAGGAGTACCAATTTCTGGTTCGATCTGCCATAGTTTTCGCTGGTCCGCACTATAATGACCGGCATCTAGCACAGCGTTTGGCAAATGTCTTGGGCAGGTATTTTGGAATTCCACAACAGAATTTCAAAGTCTCAGAAATTGACCCTTCCATAGGAGATCTCATTGCTATCTTCCCGAGTACAATCATGAGAGATGAAGTAGTTAGAGTGGGTGTTTTTGCACTAGATCGGGATGCTGAGGTCCAATTAGTCGAATGGACAGATGAGCTAGCAATGGTGCATGAACCAACAACTCATCGTGCGAGGATTCGGCTGCACGGGGTCCCTCTACAATTCTGGAATAAAGAAGATCTTTCTGACATGGTTGTTGGCTTTGGCTATCTAGTACGAGTTGCCCCTTTCTTTGATAATGGAAATTATGAAACTTTGAGGGTTCTGATTAATTGTCATGACCCGGCAAATATCCCGAGAAATATCTTCCTGAATGATGATCCAAACTCAACCATCGTTCAAGTTGAGTTAGAAGGCTATATGCTCAGAGCTGGAAATGTCCCACCTCCACCCCCTCCGCCTCCTAACAGAGGAAACCCGCCACCTCCACCACCACCATCAAATCAATCCTTGGAGTCTCGTGGCCGCAATAATGATGACCGTCGGGTTACCCGCATCATCCGCCGTCAGCCACCCTACAATAGTCAGAGGTTCGGCCATGGTGCCTACTCAAACAGGAGAGGTCCAGTTCAGATTACTGGAGATCAAACTGCAATGGACGATCCAGTACCAATGGAGACTAGACAGACCAGTGGGGTCAAAGGTAATTTAATGACTGACGAAGTTACTATGCAGTCTCTTCTAATTATGCTCATGGGAAGTGTGTTTTTGAATGCTATGTTTTTAAACAAGGAGACATCTGTTCAAAGTGTTCAAAGTGACATTAATACCGTTAATGTTGATGCTGCTACCAATGGTCAACTACCAACAATTTCTTGGTCTGCGATACGTTCTTACAACTGGCAAAACCGCATCAATGAAGAGGAGACTAACCACCTCCAAATTCGAACGGGGCCTGAATCCATACTGGGCCTTGTCCCAACATCTGGTCTGATAATTGAGGAGCTCCCAGCAAGCCCAATTGCGATACCATCAGGCCCGAGTGTGCTAACAGAAAACACGTCAAGCTTGGCAGTATTCCGACAGCTCACGGGCCCTCCAGAACCTTTCGGACAGGCCCCACTAAGAGGTAACCGGATTGACAGCCCAACAATGCAAGAAAATTCAGCAGCTCTAGAAGATCCAACAGAACAGCAGCTTTTGAGCCCAATAGAACAGCGAATTGACAATGATGGAGATGAATGGCTTAATTACTTTAACAGCCCGACAAATTTTGATGAGAGGGCCGAAGAAGGAGGAAGTCTCCCAAACTCCTCTGCACCAGCAGAGACACAAAGGCAGCAAACAGTAGCCAGAGAGGAAGACTGTGCACTTTCAGCAGAGAACAGTAACCGGGGTCACCAAGCAGCAACCACACAGGAAGGCTGCACTCTTTCACTACAAAATCAGCAACCCACACTTGATTCAGAACCCAATAGTATGCAAGTTTCAAAAGGTAACTCAATGGAGGAATCCCCTCGGTTTGAAGAAGGCAAGACTGATTGCAACAAGCCAAGAAGGTCAGCAAGATTATCATCAAAAAACAAAGGAGTTTATATCTCTTCTTTGCAAAAGGCGTGTATTACCCAAGGATATGCTGACGAAGCTTCCGCACAAAAACAAGGCAAGAAAAGAAAGACAAAATTCATTAACATGCAGAATGAAGAGTATATGCAGTCTTCTAATCCTTTGAGCATAGAGCATGCCGAGGCGGTCGTGTTCACAGCTGGGGTACTCATTTCTGATGAACTACAAAAGGCAATAGAATCGGCATTGAAGAAGGATGCTGATCAGGGCACTAAAAAGGGGGGTTAAGGTTGTAATAACAGATAGTATCTGTTTAGAAGGGTTGGAGTTTGCTATTACTTCTAAATGTTTAGTTCTATTTTCAGATATGTCCAGTTGGGTAGTACCCGACTTTGTTTAAGGGGAGTGCAATTTCTGAGTTGTATCACAGTGGCGCTAGCTTCACAGCTGCTGAAAATATTAACAGGAAGTTTTTAGTGTTTCACAAGATGGTGTTATTTCAATTTCTCATGAATTACAAACAACAATATAATTTTTTGAGTTGGAATGTTCGGGGTCTTAATGAGCGAAACAAGAGATTAGCAGTGAGACAAACAATAATTCTAGAAAATCCGGATGTCGTGGTATTGCAAGAATCGAAGTTGCAGCAAATATCGGATAAACTAGCTAAGGAAATTTGTGGTTACAGGCTTGATGAATATCGGGCATTGGATTCAATAGGCACAAGAGGAGGCATATTTTTGGCTGTCAATTCAAGAAAGTTCGAAATATTACAAACAGAAGTAAGACAACATTCTGTCTCGGTTCTATTGAAAAGGAATGGCAGTACAGACAAATTCTGGATGACTGGAGTTTACGGCCCCTCCACAGGTAGCAACAGACAACACTTTTTTCAAGAATTAGCGGGATTAAAACCCAATAACAATACTCCATGGGTCCTATGTGGAGACTTCAACATCACGCTTGAAGAGCAAGATAGAAACCACCCATCAAGCTCCAATTGGAGGTTGCCTCTCAGGTTCTCAAATTTCATCTCTTCGCTTGGTTTATTAAACTCAACCCTACACGGTCGTCAATTCACATGGTCAAACGGGCAGGATCAAGCAATCATGGCAAGACTGGATCGTTTTCTAGTCTCAACAGAATGGAATGTCATATACCCAAACTCAATTCAAAGGGCTTTGCCAAATACTTCTTCGGACCACTGTCCCGTTCTTTACACGGCAAAAACCGGCTTCATGAAGACCAATTTCTTTAGGTTTGAAAATGCATGGTTAAATATGAAGACCTAGAAGGTGTGGTTAAACAATCTTGGGAATCCGTAGAAATTGCTACAGACCCGAATTTATTAGATTGGAAAATAAAAAAACTGCAGCAAGACATTAGCGGATGGGCAAAGGCAAAAACAGGGAAAATAAAGGATCAAATCAAAACTTGCCGAAATTTTCTAGGATGGATGGATGGAGTAAGAGAGATTAGACCGGCCACAAACTTGGAGAAGTTAATAACAGCTTTGATCAAAAAAAGATATGCAGATTTGGCGGTTTATGAGGAGGATTTATGGAAACAGAGAGCAAAAACAAAATGGGAATTGCATGGTGATAAGGGAACGAAGTACTTCCACTCTTTTGCTTCAAACTCAAAAAGACTAAATGCAGTAACTCAGATCGAATATAATGGAGTCCAGCATACCGACCAAACAGCAAAAGCGCAAGCCTTCTTTCAACACTTCATCAAATTGATGGGAGCTGAATCAAACACAACACCGGACATTTGCTGGACAAACCTATATCCGAACCACCATGCTTTGCAACATTTAGACCAGGAGATATCAATTCAAGAAATAAAGGATGTCATACAACAATGGCCGCCAAATAAAAGCCCAGGCCCGGATGGATTCACGGGAGAATTTTTCAAAAAAATTTCAGACGTTCTGATTGAAGATATACATAAGGTGTTTAAGAGAATAATTCATGAGGGGTTATCACTCAAGCCTCTTAACACATCTTATATAGTTCTCATACCTAAAAAGACCATGCAATGAGACCGGAAGATTTTCGACCGATCAGCTTGATACATGCCATACAGAAAATGTTCTCAAAGATACTTGCAAACCGAGTTCAGCATCATATACATGAAATCGTGGATATAGCACAAACAGGGTTTGTCAAAGGCCGCCAAATAACAGAAGGGTTTTTGTATGCGCAACAAGTACTGCGTCATTGCAAGGATGTTAATATACCACTCGCAATTTTCAAAGCAGACATTCAGAAGGCGTTTGACACAATAAGCTGGAATTTTGTGATGCAAGTTATGCATAATCTCGGCTTCCCTATGAGATGGCTTACAGCAGTGAAAGAAGCAGTACTTCAAGGCACGTCGCAAGTAATCATTAATGGCTTACTTGGAAAGAAGATTAATCTTAAGAGAGGGGTAAGACAAGGTGATCCGTTATCACCGTTTTTATTTATTATCTCTATGGATTTTATTTCGAGGTGGTTCACAAAATTGGTAAATAATGGGGCGATAAAATTACCGTATCATGGAATGAAGCCATGCCTACTGTATGCTGACGATGCGCTATTCTTTGTAAAACCGGAAATTCAGCAACTGCAGATTCTCGCGATTGCCTTTGCGGCATTCAAAAATATCTCTGGACTTCAAGTGAATTTGCAGAAGTCGGAATTGTTGCTAACTCATGATGCAGACACTCAAGGACCACTCCTTGCAAGAACAATGGGATGTCGACTGGGTACCTTCCCGTTCACGTATTTAGGTCTTCCCCTATCTTACAAGTCGTTGAATAAGCAAGCATTCCTGCCCTTAATAAACAGATTTCAGAAAAGATTAGCTGGGTGGTCAGCAAAACAATTGTCGATGGCTGGAAGATTGGTGCTTCTCAATAGTGTGCTTTCCTCTCTACCAATATACTACATGACAGTTTTTGTGTTACCCAAATGGACTTTAAAGGAAATTGATAGGATAAGGAGACATTTCCTATGGCATGGTGCAGGTCCGAACTCCAACAGATTGAGTTTGGCAAATTGGGAAATGGTTTGTAAACCAAAGAAGATGGGAGGATTAGGCGTAATGGATCTAGGCATGTTTAATCAAGCATTGTTAATGAAATGGTTATGGCAATGGACTGAGCCGAAACAAAGATTATGGAAGACAATATTCATGATTACGAACGGTCCGCAGAGATCCTACCCGAACTCCTACTTTTTTGACAAGACACTGAAGGATGTATATTCGGTGTTCACGAACTCAATGATAAGAATACCAACACTACAGGAAGTTCTAAACTCGGATTCTCTTCAGAACTGTTTCATTCACAATCTCTCGGAAGAAGCAATAGATGAAATGGCAAGATTAGAGGCAGCCATCATTGCATTGGGGTTGCACTTATCCCAAATAGATGATGGAATCAAATGGAGATGGACAGCAACAGAAAGTTTCTCAGTAAAATCAGCATATCAAGTGATAATGAACAGACCAACTATAAAGGAAACGATAAACAGAATATGGAAACTTAAGGTGCCTCCAAGATTCAAGGTTTTTGCATGGTTGTTAATTTTCAACAAAATATTGACGATTGACAACTTAAATAGAAGGGGATGGAGCTTAACGAACATGTGTATCATGTGCAAGGCAAATTCTGAATCAGTTTCGCACCTATTCAACGAATGTGTGCAAGCAAGGTTGCTGTACAGATTAATAGAATTGAAGATGAAGGTCAAAATACCGGGAGGATTATCATATGGGAGGGCAAACACTGTTACAAGCCTAAAGAAATCCAAGTTTAGCAAGAAAGAAAGGTCCATCTTGCTAATTACACAATTTATCATATGGCGTGAACGATGCAATAGAATTTTTAAAGAAGAAAATCGTAATCTGCTGGACCTAGCTGACCAAGTGGAAGCACAATGGAGATATAGCTCACTAGCAGGACCTTAAGAAGAATGGAATAGCCTAATCAAGCTTATTTATTTTCTTTTTTCTTTCCTTACTTTTCTTTTCATTTTTCACTTCTTTCTAATTTCCTTTTATTTGCTTTATGCTCAAATGTTTTGAGCAGAATTGTTTTTCTTATTTAGTTACATAACTTTTGTAACTTCAAAATGATTAATGAGATAAGGACTAGATCCTTTTTTCTTTGTCAAAAAAAAAAAACTTTGTGAAGGCCAGAAATGAAACCCAACCGGTCATTACACAATATTATCAGACAAATAAAAATTAGAAAATAAATAAAATTTCTTTAAAGAGTCCGTTCTATCATCTACCACCAGACAAACCAGAGAAAGATGCATATGTCATTGTAGAGGGATGTGGCATAACATAAGAATCAAATCCTTCATTCGGAAGAAATGCAGGCATGCTGAAGTTCATATATATTGCCGATAAGTCTGGTAGGGGTGCATCGCCTTCCAAATATTGCACAGCTTGTCGCATGCTCGGCCTGGCACTAGGTAGTGGATGTGAGCAAAGCAAACCTAGTTTTAGCACCATATCTACCTCCTCTACTATATAACATTCGCCTAATCTCGGATCCACAATATCGGCTAACGATCCGAATTTCCAGTGTTCCAACACCCGATCAACTAGAATCATTCGCTCCCCTTGTGCACCGGAATGTATCGGTCTCTTACTGCAAACAACCTCCAGCAGGAAGGCACCAAAGGCAAACACATCAGTAAAAGGTGTTGCCTTGCCAGTTCTCACAAGCTCTGGGGCAATATAACCCATTGTACCTGCCACATGGGTGGTTTGGGGGTCGGTATCACGATCATATAGTTTTGCAAGTCCAAAATCACCTAATCTACCATTTAAATCACAGTCTAATAAAACATTGCTTGCCTTAATGTCTCGGTGGATGACGACTTGCTCCCAATCCTCGTGGAGGTATAAAAGACCTGATGCTACTCCTTTGATAATTTTGAATCGTTGGATCCAATTAAGGGTCGGCTTTTCTTGACCATACAAATACTTGTCAAGACTCCCATTTGGCATGTTATCATATACCAAAAGGAGCTCCCCTTTACTACGGCAATAACCCAATAATTGAACAAGGTTTCTATGCCGGAGCCGGCCAATACTCACAACCTCTGCAATAAATTGCTTAATACCTTGGTTGGATTCGTGTGTGACTCGCTTGACTGCAACTTCTAATTTAGACACAGGTAATAACCCCCTGTAAACCCTCCCAAATCCACCACTTCCAAGCAACTCTTTTTCATTGAACCCATTGGTTGCTCGGTACAAATCTTTGTATGAGAAGCGATGTGGACCAAACTCAACTTCCCAATCTTCAATCAGTTCTGCGTACTTAAACCGCCTCTTCACATAGAGGAAAAGTAAAGCAACTAAGATAATAAAGGCCGCTGAAGCGAAAGGTATCACTATTTCTAGGACTTTTGATCGGCCTTTGGGGGTGGTTCGTGTGAGCTTTGGTAACTTTAATAGGTCAATGGATGGTGCTGTTCCATTTAGTTTGAAGCTCCATCCAAGAATGTAGTGAGAGCTATGGATATTGCCAGTGGAAGAAGAAAATCCAACGTACATAGAATCATTCAAAATTGCTGAGAGATTGAATTTATAAGAGAGCAGAGGTTTTCTTGGCTTATGCTTTCCAATAGGAGATATGGTAACAGTAATTTGTGTCTCTTGGTTCTCATATTCAACCCATACTTTCATCGGTTTACCACTGGTAAGGCTCAAATTTTGAAAAGCACCTGAATCGTCGGCAAAATAGCCGGCCGAAGCAGATTGGCTTGAGTTCAAACTATTTATATCAATACCGACGTGGTTATCATCTATATCATTGAACTGAGGGTTCTGTACAGTGTCAAGCTCAATCGCAAAAATATTATTGGTGAGATTACCATTGTTTTGACTATTGAGGAGACCCAAGTATTGGCTGGGCAAGGCAGTGAAGAGATTCTCCGTGGGGGAGATGAAGAAGGCGAACCCATGGCCGCTGAGGTCAAGGTACTCTGAAGTAATTGCGAATACAAATGTGGTTGAGAAGGAATAGGTGGCCCTGCCGAAGCGAATTGGAGAGGGATGGAAGGCATGACCTTTATTTTTTAATATGTCCATTGTTAAGCTCAAAAGGCCATTCGACTCGATGTAAGCTGTACCGTCTAGGGTTAGATCTGTGCCGGTGAATCCATTGAATGTAAATTCCACTTCTTGGCTGACTGAGAATATGATTTTCAAGAGGAGGAGAAAAGCCAAAGAAAAGTTTTTAGTCATGAGCATGGCAAAAGAAATAAGGCACCAAGCAGAAGCGTTACTTGTGAGCGGATATTATTTATACATATGAGAGATAAGGCACCAAGCAGAAGTGTCTACTTGTACAATTCAGCGTACATAAAGTCGTAAACAATTGACCAATGGAGCCGTGTTAGATAACGTACTTGTTCTTGTGTAAATATTAATATTGGCACTAAAATATGCATATGACTAAGCTTGAAATTCGAACATTCAGTATGTTCTTTGGCTCATTTAAAATTGGACTTAGAAGTAAGGTTAGAGATAACAAATGGACACCGAAAACATTGCAACTTTAAACTTAATTTCAACTCAGCAAGAACACTAATGAAATTTGGAATGAATTAATGGTCAATTATTGAGTGAGATTATGATACTTTATATATAATGTGCAGATCCGTTTGTTTTATGGATCGATATCTCTTCTTTTTAGTTTCAAACAGTTAATCTGAATTGCATAATCCATATGAAACTGTACTTGGGGACCAAATTTTACATCTTTGTTAGATTTTTACACTATTTTTTATACATGTAGAAAATTACTACTTCCGCATGGTTCATAATCTCTAGATCAGGTAGATTTTAACATATCTGAAAAAAAATAGTAGTAAAATGATTAATTTTAAATAAATAGGAAATTTTGCCTCCAAGTACATTTTTATATGAAATTTAGGTTAAGAGATTGTATCAACTATTTGGAATTTGAAAAAAAAAAATATAATACACAGACTGACCTACGTAGTATAAAGTATAGCCTCATTTACCAATTATAAATTTTAGAAGTTTCCGAATGCTAATTGTTTGAAGTTGCAAAAATTAAGATAAAAATATATGACAAAAATTAAAATAAAAGGTTATATACGAAGAATCAAAGTTGTTCAAAAGCCAAAATATCTAGATTTTTTTGATAGGCTCGCTTTCAAGTAATAAATTTGGCCGTAAGACTAGGGCAAGAGGCGATCATGAACTGTGCCACTTGAATGCTCTAATTTGACTTGACCTGCTGCTTGAAGTGATTATTCCAGAAATATCAAAGATTTTCTTGTTCTGATGTCTGTTACATGACACTGTTGAAAGGACGCACAAAACGTTATTATACAATCCACCGTCAACGGCCTGTAGCATGTGGGAGAATTTTTTTTTGAAATTATTATAAAAAAAATCAGAAGCAAATCATTACTTTTTACAAAAAAACATAAATACCGAAAAATCATTTTTGGTATCAATTTCTGAATTCCAAATTAAAATTTTGGTTAGCACTTTTTCAACCCAGTTCTCTCCAATCCTCCTAATTGGTCACAGGAAAACAAATAAGGAGAAATAAAAAATTTTGATTTCCGAAATTTATTTTCCGTCCACACACTCTCTCTCCTCCCACCAAATTTAAAATTAATTTAAATTTCAACAAATAAGAATTCCACATACAGTTAAAAGAAAATCAATAAAGAAACAAGATATATAAAAGAAATTAATTGAACGAAGTCCACATACAGTTAAAAAGAAAATCAATACAGAAACAAGATATATAAAAAAATTAATTTCACGAATTCCACATACAGTTAAAAAGAAAATCAATAAAGAAACAAGAAGTCAAAGAAAATAAGAATCACGACTAGTCTGTGTTTTCTTATAAATCAATAAAGAAACAAGGAGAAATAAACAATAAGGACACCAGATGGTAAAGGGCGATAGTAAATGTGTTTTTTTGTAGTAATGTACACCATTATTCTCAAAATATGACAAAGAAGAAAATTTGCAGGATGAAGTTGATGACATTATGGGATAGGATATGATAAATTCCACATTTATGCACCCAATTAGGTTACTTTACTGATATTTCCAATTGTGATAAATTTAATTTTAATGGTAATTATATTTATTTGTGTATGATTTTCAAGAATTAGTTCTTTTTGACATCTTTTCAAGAAATTAATTCTCTTGTGTTGTTTTTTCACCAAGTTTCAGGAAATAATTTTGTTTATTCTCAGATTATATTTTCTAAAATTTTTAGAGTTCAACAAATAGGTACCAAATGTTTGATGATGATTTGTAAAACTCTGGGTTTTCAATGGTACCAAAGGCCTTAATTTACCTCATTTTGATAAAAAAAGAATGCAACAAATAAAAAAATAGTTTTTTTTTGTTGATGCATCTCACTGTGTCACTATAAGTAGGACCAACTAGTAACTTGTATAGTGGTGAACCAAACCACACAAATTTCTCAAAAACCACGGGAATTGGCCCAACAATCGGACGCGTATCTTTTGTAGTACTTCACCGTGGAGCTCGTAACTTTACGGCTTCATATAGTTGAAAAACATTGCCTAGTCGGATAACGCAGGGAGCCAATATTATTTGTGCTTTGAGATTCATGCAAAGTTAAAAGAATGGTTCAGATCATCTCACGTTGCATAACAGTCGGAGGTTACGAATTCCCAACAACCAATGGACGCTTGCCTCATCCCCGAATAAAATTATGGAAATTTTGATTGCACTTGGTTCATTTAATATTACTTGAGATAACGAATCAAGCAACAGTGCTGCTAGTGTTTTGGGGTCCAAGGACAATAAAAACAAAAATCGAAAGGATAATACGGTATAGACCAAACTTATCTATCTATTGATACGATACGAAGTCATGATAAAAGCTTAATTGCAAGTTTAAATTAGTCATAACTAGCTCAGATTTTTGTTTAAATTTAGATTATTATATATATTTTTTAAAAGTTTAAATTTAGATGCTTATCCATTTAATTGTTATGACGTTATATATTTCCACAACATGTTTAAGACCAAGTAGATTAATATGAGAACTTCATTGGCAACATTTTTTTGACGAAATTGCCCTTGTTCATCTTCCTTAATTATCTAATAAAAGCAACTTTATCAATTTATGGGTTTTATTGAGTAAGAGAAAATGGGGTTATATAATTAATCCCATATTTTTTGTGAAAAAAATATATGATTGACTTTGGATATACATTTGACTCTTTTTATTTGAAAGTTTGCCTCCGCCCCTAATGTTATCCCCCCACCCAGAGGCGAATCTACCTTCAATGAATGGGGGTCAATTGACCCCCATTCATTTTCAATTTTTTTTGTATTTATAACTTATTTTTGATATACTTTGAAGTAAAATATTATGTATAGTGTGAAATTAACTCCCGTTCATAGTAGAAAAATTTTATATGCTTGACCCCCATTCAAGTTTGACCCCCCATAGTCTGAAAATCTGACTCTGCCCCACCCCCACCCCATCCCTTAATAATTAAATTTTAGTTATGACTCATTTATTTTGGAAAATAAGAGTCAACCCAATTAAACCCTCTGTTTTGAAGCAATGAGATATAGTTATTATGTGTTTGACCATAATATATCGCCTGAGAAATTTAAGCATGCATATTAGTGTGCTAATATGTCAATGTACCAGACAGATTTCATGTATAAGTAGAAAGAAAGGGATTAAAGAGAAGAAGACACAAGGGGCAATTTCGTCCAATAACATTTCTTATGTAAATTTAATTAGTTCTAAGCATTTTATCTAACATATTTAAACTGAAGATGGGAGAGATGGTAGTTTTGGTTTCAACAAGGATCAGTGGTCAGTGTTCGAACTGGTTATGGGTTCCTTAAATTTAATAGTTTTATACGTAGTGTTGTTGGCAGATAAGACCGAACCGGGCTGAAGAAAAGGAAAAAATCAATTGGGCCACAAAGATGGGCCCAAACAAATTAGCATTTCAAACATTGAGACTGGAACAGCCCATGCATGCTACATCATTTAGCATTTCAAAGACTTAAGAATACTATTTTCTCCATCTTCATTCTTCACCAACAAATCTCAAGCTGCATGAACTTTAATAGTTAGGGTACCTGTATGTCCATACCATTAAATTTGTTTTCTGATTTTCAATTTTTTTTAAGTTCATTTTTAAGATTGTCAAATAACCATTAATTGTCCAATAATCTCTCTTCTTATTTAAATATGTATTTTAGTATAAGCTAATATATAAGTTATATCATAAAAACCAAAAGTAAATTGCAAGATGTGAGCACACTATTTTAGTATAAGCTAAGAGAGGTGTCACCACGGCAGAGCGGCTAGATCCAACCACCGTCGAGCTCCCCTCGAAACAAATAACGTAAAAACTTGCATAGAAAAAATATTCTAATTAGGATATGTTCTAGTCCCAATTGAAGTTGCAACTGTACAAACTAATATGTAAAAACTAATAAAAAATATTGCTAATTAGAATATGTTCTTGTCCCAATTGTTGTTAGCTTTTCATTTCTGGCCTACAACATTAATCTTGGCCCCTAAAACCTGTACACCTTGAATCTGTCCAGCTTTAAACAATATTTTATTTCAATCAAGCCATAAATTCAATAAAACAGCACCACAAATTATCTCAACTAAATTAGCATCTTTTAGAGGGATGCAATAATCTAATTCCCATAAGTCAACAACAATATTGCACTCAAATACAAACCTATTATAAGTAGTAATCCAAGACCATATAGACTTAGCAAAATGATAAGCGACAAATAAATGATCAACTGACTCCATCTCTGAACAATACACATATTGCCTATCACCAGACCAACCCCTTCTACTAAGATTATCCCTTGTTAAAACCCTATTTTGTTTAACAAGCCATAAAAAAAAATTTAATTTTAGAAAAATGTTAGCACACCAAATACTCTTAAATTCAGTATTAGGGATTCCACCAAACTCAAGCCAATAATAAAAAGAATGAACAGTAAATTTGCCATGTGAAGTCCATCTCCACAAAATCCGGTTAGGTTTGTCTCTTAACGTAAAACTAAAAAATAGATTAACTAGAGAGCACCATTCTGTAAACAATCGTGTTTGTAACATGATGTATTTTTTTTAAATAAGGGCTGTCATTATAAACTCCAGTAATAATTTATTCCGTATACACACGTTATATATTATAACATCTGATTACACAATATTATCAACAACAACAACAACAACAAAGCCTGTAGTCCCAAACAACTACAAAGAAATGAAACCCAACCGGTCATTACACAATATTATCAGACAAATAAAAATTACAAAATAAATCACAATTCTTTAAAGAGTCTGTTCTATCATCTACCACCAGATAAACCAGAGAAAGATGTCATTGTCGTTGACATGGTAGAGGGATGTGACATAACATTCTCTGGTGTCGTAGACATGGTAGAGGGATGTGACATAACATAAGAGTCGAATCCTTCAATCTGAAGCATTGCAAGCGTGCTGAAGTTCATATCTACTGCTGATAAGTCTGGTAGGGGTGCATCGCCTTCCAAATATTGCACAGCTTGTCGCATGCTCGGCCTGACACTAGGTAGTGGATGTGAGCAAAGAAAACCAAGTTTTAGCACCAAATGTACCTCCCCTACTGTATAACACTCGCCTAATCTCGGATCCACAATATCAGCTAACAATCCGAATTTCCAGAGTTCTAACACCCGATCGACTAGAATCATTCCCTCCCCTTGTGCACCGGGTTGAAACGGTCTCTTACTGCAAACAACCTCTAGCAGGAACGCACCAAAGGCAAACACATCAGTAGGAGGTGTTGCCATACCAGTTACCGCAAGCTCTGGGGCAATATAACCCATTGTACCTACCACATGGGTGATTTCAGTGTCGGCACCGCGATAGTATAGTCTCGCAAGGCCAAAGTCACCTAATCTAGCATTTAAAGCAAAGTCTAATAAAACATTGCTTGCCTTAACGTCTCGGTGGATGACGACTTGCTCCCAATCCTCGTGGAGGTATAAAAGACCTGATGCTACTCCTTTGATAATTTCGAATCGTTGGATCCAATTAAGGGTTGGCCTTTCTTGACAATACAAATACTTGTCAAGACTCCCATTTGGCATGTAATCATATACCAAAAGGAGCTCCCCTTTCTTCCGGCAATAACCCAATAATTGAACAAGGTTTCTATGCCGAAGCTGGCCAATACTCACAACCTCTGCAATAAATTCCTTGATACCTTGGTTGGATTCGTGTGTGACTCGCTTGACTGCAACTTCCAATTTGGACACAGGTAAAACCCCCTTGTAAACCCTCCCAAATCCACCACTTCCAAGCAACTCCTTTTCATTAAACCCATTGGTTGCTCTGTACAAATCTTTGTATGAGAAGCGATGTGGACCAAACTCAACTTCCCAATCTTCAAATACTTCTGTGTACTTAAGCTGCTTCTTCACATAGAGGAAAAGGAAAGCGACTAAAACAAGAACAAAGGCCGCTAAAGCGTAAGGCATGACTATGCCTAGGACTTTTGATCGGCCTTTGGGGGTTGTACGTGGGAGCTTTGGTAACTTTGATAGGTCAATGGATGGTGCTGGTCCATTTAGTTTGAAGCTCCATCCAAGTATGTAATGAGAGCTATACATAGGGCCAGTGGAAGAAGAAAAACCAACGTACATTTTTTTTTTCAATACTGTTGAGAGATTGAATTTATAAGAGAGTAGAGGTTTTTTTGGCTTAGATTTTCCAATGGGAGATAAGGCGACAGTAATTTTTGTCTCATGGCTCTCGTATTCAACCCATAGTTGCATTGCTTTACGACTGATAAGGCTCAAATTTTGAAAAGCACCTGAATCGTCGGCATAATAGCGGGCAGGAGCAGATCGGCTTGACTTCAAACTGTTTATATCAATGCCAACATGGTTATTATTTATATCGTTGAAATCAGAGTTATATACAGTGTCAAGCTCAACGGCAAAAATATGATTAGTAGGATTGCCATTGTTTTGATCATTGAAGAGGCCCAAGTATTGTCCTTGCAAGGCGGCGGATAGATTCTTCGAGGGGGAGATGAAGAAGGCCATCCCATCGCTGCTGAGGCCAAGGTCGTCCGAAGTAATTGCAAATACAAATGTGGTTGAGAAGGAAGAAGTGGTCCTGCCGAAGCGAATTGAAGAGGGGTAGAAGGCATGACCTTTTATTTCAGCCATGTCGTTTGTTAACCTCAAAAGGCCATTTGACTCGATGTAAGCTTCACCGTCCAGGGTTAAATTTGCACCGGAGAATCCATTGATTGTAAATTCCACTTCTTGGCTGAATGAGAATGTGATTTTTAAGAGGAGAAAAGCCAAAGCAAAGTTTTTTATCATGGGCATGGCTAAAGAAATAAACTATTTGCTAGAAGATGAGAAGCTCACTTCAGCGTATTTCTTAATTTGCCAGCAAGTTGTTGTGGATTTGAGAATATAAAGTGAGCGGATAAAGCACCAAGCAGAAGCGTCTACTTGTACAATTTCTGGTCAAGTAATTGTTCTTGTGTAAATATTAATATTGACACTAAAATATGCATATGACTAATCTTTATAATATTCATGAATTTTTTGACATATGTTCTTTGGCTCAATTAAAATTTGACTTGGAAGTAAGGTTAGAGATAACAAAGGGACACTGATTTTGAGACGGTGAGTTGTAAATAATTTAATGAATTAATGGCCAATTATTGAGTGTGATTATGATACTTTATATATAATGTGCAGATTAGTTTGTGCTATGGATTCATATATTTGTTTTTAAGTTTCAAACAGTTAATCTAAATTGCTTAATATGATCTCCATGTGAAAACGTACTTGGATATCAAATTTATATTTTTTTTTATTTTTTTACTAATTTTTAGATAGATAGAAAATTACTACTTTCGCATGGTTCAAATTTAGATAAGGTAATTTTTTATGATTTTAAAAATTATAAAATTTTGTCTCCGTACATTATTTCTGACTAGTTCAATGTTTCTCCTCCACAGAAAAAACGAGTGGTTTAGCAAATAAATTAAAAAAATTTCCGAATGCTAATTGTGTGAAGTTGCAAAAATCAATATAAACATATATGAATCAAAATTAAAATAATAGGTTATATACGAACCAATCAAAGTCGTTGAAGAGTCAAAATATCTAGATTTTTTTGCTAATTAAGGTCGCTTTTTAGTACTTAATTTGACTAAGACTAGCGAAAGATTAAAGAGGCGATTGAACAGGCCGGGCCACGTGATCACTCTAATCTCCTCAACTTTTGGTTGACACTTGACCTGCAGCTTTAGTGATTCCAAATCTATCACAGATTTGTATTTTTTTTTATTTTACTGATGTCTCTGTTACCTGACACTGAGGAAAGGACGCACAACACATGATTTCAATAGGTCTGCTGCATGCTTGAAATGATTCCAGATCTATCACAGATTTTTTTGTACTGATGTCTGTTACTTGACACCGAGGAAAGGACGAACAAAACTTGATTTGAATGTATAGGCCTGTTGTATGTTCTTAGACAATCCACCGTGGGCTACCATAATTAATTCCTTAAGAGTCTGTTCGGATGTCACGGGATTACACGGGATGGGATTTGACGGGAATTATAATCTACTTTTAAAAATGTAGGAACCCATGGGTTCGGATATGCATGGGAATGATTATGACAATGTGCTAAAATGAGAGTTTGGTTATACCATGAAATTAATTGTGAGAAATTCTACTTTTCTTTCTGAAATAATTGGTATTATACAATTTTCTTTATTAATAAAATTATCAATAATTCAATTAAATAAATAGATTGAATCATAACATAACATTACTTATTAATTATTATTTTTTATAATTAAATGAGAAGTGTTTAATATTTTTTTACGTATTGAAAAAGTTTAAACTCTAATTAATATTTAGCATGTTTATCATATTATTATATAATATTTTTTGAATGTATCTTCTGTTCGTTTATGTTAGATTATCAATGTATAGTTTAAACTCTAATTAATATTTAGCATGTTTATCATATTATTATATAATATTTTTTGAATGTATCTTCTGTTTGTTTATGTTAGATTATCAATGTATCTTTTGTTTAATATTTAGCATATTATCTTGATCTGTTGGGTCATGGAGCGAAATCCAGGTTCATATTGCACACTGGTAACCTATGGTACAGCTCATATCTTCTACCTTTTCAGTGTGTTTCTCTACAAATTTGTACACCATGCGGCTTTAATCATGAAAAATACTACAATTCAACGGAACCGAAAAATTCGGTTTAAATGGATCGATTTGGTTGAATTTTTGAATTATTTCAGTTTAAATGAATCGGTTTGGTTTAGAAATTTTAAAACTGACTAAACCGAACCGATCGAATTATAATGGTTCATGTATGGTTTATATTTTGTGTATGAAAATGTACATTTTTAATTAATCATGGTACCAATACGTTTACATCGGTTTGAACCGAACAAACCGAAATTTACTTCAGTTTATTCTGTTCGGTTCTATTTTTTAAAACAAAAAAAATATTTGATTTAACTATTTTACTTCGATATCAACCGAACCGACCATTTGAACACCCCTAACTACATTCCAACCTAAATAAAACTACAATCCAACATTAAAAAAGAAATACAAGTAATCGGTCGGCGTGAATCGGTAATTGAGTAGTAGGACTAACTAGTCCAAATTGACATAGGATCCGATATGGAAAAGTGATACAATTTTCTAAAAAATATAACATTTATTTTATATAAAACAAGTATTTAAACCTTTAGGATCGATCGATGGTGCCATCTATATTGGCCTAGCTATATATTTACAATCATCAATTTATATAGCAACCAAAAATCAAATAAAGGGAAAACTAATGCTGGACCAGTTACATTTTTCTCCCAACCCATACTGCTACCTGATTTTGACTAATTAAGAGTTTGAACTCCGAAGCAACATCAGTATAAATACTACATGAGTACATTAAGTCCTTATTCAATACAGATCAGTGCCCAATTCTTGAAATCAGTAAGTGGACTGACAAATGCAACCATTGTATATTTCTTCTCGAGTATCTCCCATGCCTCCATTAATCTTGTCTTACCGGCAATCTTCTCAAAATCAGATTTATCAACTGCTTGAAAAAATGAGGTAAAGTGCAGTTTTATCTCTCATACGGGTTTCTTTGAGCGCCTTCAGTTGATTTTCAGTATGATTGGCTGTTGCCACCGGCTCTTCATAGCTGACTTCAACTACTTCCCACGCATCTTGAGCACCGAGCAAGGCCTTCATTTGTATACTCCAATTATCGTAGTTGTTCTTTATAAGTTGCGGCAACAAAACTTGTCCCAATGATTTCACCGCAGAGCTTGCCATGGTTCTAATACCAATTTGTTAGTATTTGATATGAACTTAATATATTTAGTAGTGCAAAAAAGAACATTTTATAACAGAAATTTAACTTCTACTATCAATATTCACTTACCATCTTACATTGAAAACACTCCTTACATATTATATAGACCAAAATAAATTTTCTACACACTCTACTATCACTAAATAACATTTAATCATCTCATAGAACTCCTCTATTTCCTGGATACGTTTTTTAATGTTTCAAGACATCCTAGAAGACTACAACATGACTTCTAGATAATACCAACATTAAGTATTACATTCAGGAAAATTCCAGAGAGCTCCAATATTAATTATTACAATTGACTAATAATTAAGATTCCAATTCCCAACAATTACATCTGATTACACAATATTATCAGTAAAATAAAAATTAGAAAACAAAGAGTCTGTTCTGTCATCTACCACCAGATAAACCAGAGAAAGATGTCGTTGTAGAGGGACGTGACATAACATACGAATCGAATCCTTTATTCTGAAGCATTGTAAGCTTGCTAAAGTTCATATATATTTGTGATAAGTCTGGTAGGGGTATTTCGCCTTCCAAATATTGCACAGCTTGTCGCATGCTCGGCCTGGCACTAGGTAGTGGATGTGATCAAAGCAAACCTAGCTTTAGCACCATATCTAACTCCTCTCCTGTAAAACATTGGCCTAATCTCGGATCCACAATATCGGCTAATGATCCGTATTTCCAGCTTTGCAACACCCAATTGACTAGAATCTTTCGCTCCCCTTGTGCACCGAGGTGCACTGGTCTCTTACTGCAAACAACCTCTAACAGGAATGCACCAAAGGCAAACACATCCGTAAGATGTGTTGCCTTACCAGTTCTCGCAAGCTCTGGGGCAATATAACCCGTTGTACCTACCACATGGGTAATTTGAGGGTCGGTACCACGATCATATAGTCTTGCAAGGCCAAAGTCACCTAATCTAGCATTTAAATCACAGTCTAATAAAACATTGCTTGCCTTAATGTCTCGGTGGATGACGACTTGCTCCCAATCCTCGTGGAGGTATAAAAGACCTGATGCTACTCCTTTGATAATTTTGAATCTTTGGATCCAATTAAGGGTCGGGTTTTCTAGACCATACAAATACTTGTCAAGACTTCCATTTGGCATGTAATCATATACCAAAAGGAGCTCCCCTTTACTCCGGCAATAACCCAATAATTGAACAAGGTTTCTATGCCGGAGCTGGCCAATACTCACAACCTCTGCAATAAATTCCTTGATACCTTGGTTGGATTCGTGTGCGAATCGCTTGACTGCTACTTCCAATTTGGACACAGGTAAAACCCCCCTGTAAACCCTCCCAAATCCACCCCTTCCAAGCAACCCTTTTTCCTTAAACCCATTGGTTGCTCGGTACAAATCTTTGTATGAGAAGCGATGTGGACCATACTCAGCTTCCCAATCTTCGATCACTTCTGCATACTTAAACCGCCTCTTCACATACAGGAAAAGGAAAACAACTAAAATAAGAATAAAGGCCGCTGAAGCGAAAGGCATCACTATCTCAAAGACTTTTGATCGGCCTTTGGGGGTTGTACGTGGGAGCTTTGGTAACTTTGATAGGTCAATGGATGGTGCTGGTCCATCTAATTTGAAGCTCCATCCAAGAATGTAATGAGAGCTATAATAAGCGCCAGTGGAAGAAGAAAAACCAACGTACATAGAATCGTTCAAAACATTTGAGAGATTGAATTTATAAGACAGTAGAGGTTTTCTTGGCTTAGAATTTCCAATGAGAGATAAGGCAACAGTAATTTGTGTCTCTTGGCTCTCGTATTCAACCCATACTTGCATTGCTTTACGACTGATAAGGCTCAAATTTTGAAAAGAACCTGAATCGTCGGCATAATAGCCGGCATAAGCAGATTGGCTTGACTTCAAACTATTTATATCAATGCCAACATGGTTGTCATTTGTATCGTTGGACTCAACGTTCTCATAAGTGTCAAGCTCAACGGCAAAAATATGATTGGTGAGATTGCCATCGTTTTTGTTATTGAGGAGGCCCATGTATTGGCCTGGTAAGGCGGCGGAGAGATTCTTCGAGGGGGAGATGAAGAAGGCAATCCCATCGCTGCTGAGGCCAAGGTCGTCCGAAGTAATTGCAAATACAAATGTGGTTGAGAAGGAACAGGTGGTCCTGCTGAAGCGAATTGAAGAGGGGTAGAAGGCATGACCTTTTATTTCAGCCGTGTTGTTTGTTAACCTCAAAAGTCCATTTGACTCGATGTAAGCTTCACCGTCTAGGGTTAAATTTGCGCCAGAGAATCCATTGAATGTAAATTCCACTTCTTGGCTGAATGAGAATGTGATTTTTAAGAGGAGAAAAGCCAAAGCAAAGTTTTTAATCATGGGCATGGCTAAGGAAACAAATTATTTGCTTAGAAGATGAGAAGCTCACTTCGGCGTATTTCTTAATTTGCCAGCAAGTTGTTGTGGATTTGAGAATATAAAGTGAGCGGATAAGGCACCAAGCAGAAGCGTCTACTTGTACAATTCACCAATCTTAGAGCCATCTCAAAACTGGGGACAAATTTCTGGTTAAGTACTTGTTCTTTTGTAAATATTAATATTGACACTAAAATATGGGTATGACTAATTTTTATAATTTTCTTGAAATTCGTAACCTTGAGTATGTTCTTAAGGTTAGAGACAACAAATGGACACCCAAAACATTGCAACATTAAACTTTCAATTCCGCAAGAGCACTAATGGCCCATTGTGGCGCAACAGACGCGTGGTACACTTATTTACAATTTATATTTGAATTTTGAAGACAAAATTCTTTTTAAAGGAGGGAAGAATGTAACATCTTGAAAAATTTGAGGAATTATTATTTATGCTTACAAAACTTTTTCATAATATAATAAAGATTATCAATTTGTTTGGTAACATATTTTATTTATAATTTATTACTTTAAAAAAATTTATAGAAATGAAATCGTAAAATTTTTATGTTTTTCTTTTTCGTAAATCACATATGTAACCGTATTTATATCTAATTTTGTATATTATCAAATATCATGAATGTCTGCATTCGTTATATGTCATAACTATTTTCATTAGTATTCTAATATTATTGAAATATACTAAATATATTCCTCAGTCATATCTTCGTCTGAATATTCTTTATTTTGGTAACTCTTCATTTACACGTGATTCACACTATAGAATTATAATCTGTTATATAACTAATTTTATATTTTTAATAAAAAAGGGCAAGCAACTCCCATTGCACCCCCTGGTTAAACGCAACTCCTGATGTAACCACCGCTCCTTTTTATTCTCCTGCCGCCTCTCTATTTTGTATTAATCCGCTCCCCATTTCAGTTTTCCTATGATCATGTCCATTCCCTGCCGCATCCACATAAGAAAAGAAAAAGAACCACGAAAAAGAGATTAAATTAAAGTGAGAGAAAAAGAAAAGAGAAAATAGAAAGAAGTAAAGAAATCTTCTCACTACAATTATTTTGATAATCAATATCAATGTCCGATTCGAATTCCGACTACGTCGTCATGATTCTAATATGTCGTTGCAATCCGATTTCAAAATTCCGAACATCTCGTATCAGGTAACCGGACTTCTCTATAATCTGTATTTTCGTTTTGTATAGTTGATTTGAATATTGGTATTGCATATTGGATTATATATGATGGCATATTTAACGGAATAGCGGGTCTGAGATTGGAGTTGGATTTGTGATTGTAACCTTCCACTGTTGGTTAGACTTCCCTGTGGGTTGGCGGCTTTCCAATGTTGGATGGATTTCTCATTAGATTGGCGGTTTAAGGAATTGTGTATTGCGGAAGTTGGGAATCGCCTGTGTGATGGGATTCCAACTATGTGAATATGATGTGAATTGTTTTATGGATAACCTAGACCGACGTGCTATTACCGGTTAAATATGCATACATAATTTGATGAGCATTTGTGTGAATTAATCCGGCCTGTTTGAATGGTTGTTAAATTAATTCAATTATAGAGAAGCGCGTTGTTAAATAACTGGTTACTGAGCTTTGTAGTTGACTCCGTTTTATATTTTGTTTTCCTTTCTGTTGGCGACATAAGTTGACGGACCAAGAAAAGTGCAATGATGATGTTATAATCATGCTCCGGATGGTCAAAATATGGGGTGTGACAAAACCAGAGTACAAGTTGAAAAGTAATAAAACATAGTTGAATTTTAAAAATAGTAAAATAAAAGAAATTGCATGAAATTTATAACTTAGAACTCTTCTTTCAGTGTAAATAATCCACTGATCTTGCAACTCTATAATCAGATCTTGTAGAGTTTTGATTTGTTCCCTGAAGATTCTTGAACATCTCTCTCGAGCATATAAACATTGCAAGAAGAAGTATTTTCCATGGCCTTTTTGTCCCCCTCTTTTTTCACTATCCATCTATGAGCCCCCACTTCTTAAAATTATTCTCCAATCTTGGATCATCAGGCCAAATCTATTAGAAATGACATTGTATAGTTCCAAAGCGAAGTGACATTCGGTAAATAGGTGCATTAGTGATTCACAATGTGATCAACACATTACTCACATGGTTGGCATGTTCCAACCTCTTCTTTGTAGATTTTTTGCTGTTAGAATTTTCTTTTAAGTTTCAAACAGTTAATTTGAATTGCTTAATATGATCTCCATATGAAAATGTACATGGAGACAAAATTTTATATTTTTTTAGAGTTTTTTACTATTTGTTAGATAGATAGAAAATTAGTACTTTCGCATGGTTTAAATTTAGATAAGGTAATTTTTTACCTATCTTAAAAAAATAGTAAAATGATTTAAAAAATATAAAATTTTGTCTCCAAGTACTTTTTTTTAAGGTCCTCCAAGTACATTTTATTATGGAAATTATATTATGGGATTGTATCCAATATTTGGAAGAGTAGGGTTAAAATGCACCATTGGTTTTGTGCTCCAATCATGCTCCACGTCTTTTTCTTCGTTTCCAAAGTTCAAACAATCGATCCGAACCGCTCCATATGATCTTCATATTAAAATGTGTTTGGAGACAAAAGTTTATATTTTTTGAAAATTGTTTACTATTTTTTTAGATAGGTACAAAATCACTGTTTTGGATGGTCCATAATCTTCTGAAAATAGTGATTTTGTACCTATCTAAAGTTAGTAAAAAAATTCCAAAAAATATAAAATTTGGTCTCCAAGCACATTTTAATACAAAGATCATATTGAGCGGTTCAGATCGATTGTTCGAACTTTAAAAACGGAGAAAAAGACATGGAGCATGATTGGAGCACAAAACCAATGATGCATTTTAACCCTACTCTATTTGGAATTAAAAAAAAACATAGATATAATACAGAGACCTACTTAGTACAAAGTATTGTAGCCTCACTCAGCAATTATAAATTAAAGAAATTTCCGAATGATAATTGTTTGAAGTTGCAAAAATCAAGATAAACATAAGCGAACCAAAATTAAAATAAAAGATTATATACGATCAATCAAAGTCGTTGAAGAGTCAAAATATCTAGATTTTTTTATAAGGTCGCTTTTTAGTAATTAATTTGACTAAGATTATATTGAATCTAGGGATCTATTGTCTTATTCAATAATTTTGCCTATTAACCACATGAAACTTGAAACATGGTCCTTGATAAGATAAATCTGTTCTAGTGATGTAATTTAACAAGTAATCTTATATATATGTAAATAGGCTGATATATATTTCAAATAAAAATTAGGTGAGTTCAAAATTTTACAAGAACAAAAGATAGATATTGAATATGTTTTTCATTTAAATTAAAAAAAGTGACATATGTGTATTAATGAATCAGTTTACAGTGACAGAATTAGAAAATTTGGATTGGAGATCGAAATAAATTATCTGTGTATTAAAAAAAAATAGATTGTGACCCTTAACTCAAATCTATATAAAATCTTAAAAAAAATAATTAAATACATTTAGATCCGTCCATGACAGATTTTGTCGTATATAAGTATAAATCACTCCACTTAACAAGTGTGTGTTACAGAATTGTTCCGTATAAATGAAGGCAGAAAAGCAACTAAAGTCATGGGGCCGGTGATTTTTTTTTTTATAAAAGAACAATATGCAATAGTGATGTTAATAAATGCTTAACAAAATCAACATTTTGACGAGGGGAGAAATTTGGGTCCGATGGGCAACGGACCCAAAGTGAGTTCGACGGGTTCGCTCACCGGCCGATCTGCTTTAGGATTCGCGCCCGCAACTTTCGCATCTACTTTAAAATTCGTGCGCACGAATCTTAAAATGAATCGGACGGCCCCGAAATCCATCGGACCCAAATTTGAGTGACGAGATACCAAAGTCGGTCAGTGTAGAACTACAAAGATATTTTCAAAACCAAAAAGGAAAGCAAAGGTGAAAGTGAACGAAGTAGACTTGGTTGAATGAAAAGGGAAAGGAGTCTTTCTTTAATTTGCTGGCCATACCATTAAAGAGATATCTCAAATCACCATGCTTTGCATATTTAGTGCGAGTCGCCAATCTTGACTCCTCAAAAAAAGGCTACGCACGGGTAGGCATGTTAACACCACAAACTTTTATATTAACACAACAATTTAGAAAAAATTAAATGTATGAACAAATTTAACACTGTTTAAATATCTTATCAATTATCATATCTTTCTATAATGCAATTAATATTGTGATCATTTATTAATGATTTATTTCCATAATTACCTACATCAATATATCCAAATTTAATCAATTTCTAAACTCGAAGATCCTGAAATTTAATATCCTCTTTGTTTATTAGAATCCGATGCCATAGAAGATCAATGAAAAAAAAAAATATTTTGATCTATGTATAATTATTATATCAAATAAATGCAAATAATTATTAAGGTTTCTGATAACAGAAAGCACCTTTCTAATTTAATCTATTTAATATTACAGTGGATAGCTTCGATCTAATTTCTATACATGCTAATATAAAATTCAAACTTATATATGTTCAGCGAATAAAATCAAAGAAATATATGTTCAAAACCTCTTCGTATAAAAATACTGAATTAGTTACTCGTAATTTTAAATTACGGTTTCAATTTTATAATATATCAGAGATGAACAACTACGTGAACTTAATTAGAATCATCTAATTTATCATTCAGTTTTCTATTCTCTTATACTACGATTGTATTTAATTATATAATGGAATGCAGTTTCTGAATAATACTAATTTCATTAATTTAATTACTAAATTTAAATCAGAAAATTGTAATGATAAATCATAAAAATACTATCCGAATTAAGGAATGCGCTTAAGCTTGTTGTGATAAGTTTTCAGAAAATTAGGATAGTTAGATAAATTAATAAATAAATAAAATCAAGTTGAAACAATGTTCTTGAATTTTATGAAAATTGTCAATAAAATTAGTGGAGTTGGGTAAAATAAATTGATATATACAACATTGCTAGATTTTTCATAATATAATTAAATCTCTCACTGTTGTATTTTTTAAAATCTTAAGATGTGACGAAAATAAATAATGAAAACAACAAACTATTTACTAATTTTATAAATCTAACTTTTAAGCGAAAAAAATCATACAGTAATATATGAGATATAAGAGGAGGGATCAAGTTACAACAAATTTGAGTTACAACAAAGTTACAACAACCATTTTTTTCATGTTCAAAGTCCAAATTGTCGATCCAAACCGTTCAACATGATTATCTAAATAAAATGTGCTTGCAGATCAAATTTTACATTTTTTTGAATTTTTTTACTATTTATTAAGATGGGTACAAAATTCAACGTCTGAATATGACTATTTTTTGTAAAATACTTAATAAATAGTAAAAAAATTTAAAAAAATGTAAAATTTGATCTGCAAGTACATTTTATTGTGGAGATCATGTTGAACAGTTTGGATCGACGATTTGGACTTTGAAAATGAAAAAAATGGTTGTTGTAACTTTGTTGTAACTCAAATTTGTTGTAACTTGATCCCTCCTCGAGATATAAATATATTTTAAACAAAAAATAGCATATTTTATAAACATAACTCTTAAGGAAAGAAAATCCTGCGATAAGATATGAGAGAGAATCAATTTCTAAATGAAATACTTGATGAAGGGTAAAATTTTCTATATAATAAAATATTTAAATATTGTTGTGTCATTAAAAAAATATGTAGTGTTAATATCATCACCCGCTACGCACCTATTTAAAGAGATCACTACTGATTTGGAACTATGACTCGATCGGAAGTTTGGTTGACTGCCATTTGTTTTCTTCCCTTGATTACTAGAAGAAAAGAATCCGCCTAAATAAGTAGGAAAAATGATTCATGGAAGATATTTTGTTTTAGTAAATGTTAGACATCAATTAGCGCAGCTGCGCAGTCTTAATTGATGGATAGAGGCTACAAAATATTTAAAATCCTGGCGAAAATACTATTAAAGATTGTCTTAATCTATGTTAAGAAGTCCGTATTCGAAGAATTAAATGACTTCAATTTTTTTTTTTTTTTTTAAGTTGTTGCTTCATAGTATCCCCCTCAGTTTGATTCTTTGTTTATTCTGTTTAGAAGGGGACCAGTACAAATTACAAGTTTTACAACATGTTTTATTTAGGACATTATTCTAGAAACCTCATTTGTAGCTGTAGCAGATTTGTTCTCAGTTGGGCCCAATATTTTATGTCAAATCAGGCCTGTCCGTTAAAAGTAAAAGAAGAAGAAGTACATTTAGGCTGTCAATTTCCAGCCCTTATTAAATGGTTCAACCAGCTCAAAATATTTTATTTTCTATTGTTCAACATGATTGTCTTGTCAAAATATACTTGCAGCTACATTTATATTTTTCTATTTTTTTTAATTTTTTAGATAGTACTTTTGAATGGTATAAAATTTTTATATTAAGTGATTTTATCTAAATAACAATAAAGAAATTCTAAAAATTGTAATATTTGATCTACAAATACATTTTCATATGAGATCATGATAAATGGTTCGGATTGATTGTTTCGAATTTAAAAATAATGATTTTAATTGATATACGGACTACGGACCAGTATATGCTATGCACAGTATTATAGCCTCACTCGTATAATTAGTTCATCTAAAAATCATAGCTACATGACAAGCAAATAAATAATCTTTTTAATATTTTGTTCACAGGGCTGGTTCAAGGCTGGGCAGCAATTGTGATGGGTGTGCTCTCAGGCAGCATCCCCTGGTTCACCATGATGATAGTTCACAAGCGCTCTCGTATTCTACAACAAGTAGACAACACACTCGGTGTTTTTCACACGCATGCGGTTGCGGGTTTCCTGGGGGGGGCCACCACCGGTCTTCTAATGGAACCCACTCTTGCCAGCTTGTTCTTGCCCATCAACAATTCCCGTGGCGGATTCTACAGAGGTGTTGGTGGGTATCAGTTTGTGAAGCAGATAGTCGGTGTGTTATTCATCATCGGATGGAACTTGGTGGCGACAAGTATTATATGTGTATTGATTCGATTGGTGATTCCGCTTAGGATGTCTGAGGAGGATTTGGCGATTGGTGATGATGCGGTGCACGGTGAGGAGGCCTATGCTTTGTGGGGAGATGGGGAGAAGTATGATTCTACAAAACATGGATGGGATTCTAGCAATGACGACACACCACATGACAACAACAAAATTCCGAGCGGTGTTACACAGATGGTTTGATTTGATTAGGAAGGGCATGTATTTTTTTTTAGGGGGAATTTGACGTATACCTCTCAAAAACTTTAAAATTACGTATTTTCCTCTCTAAAGTTTGAAATTACGTATTTCCTCCTCTAAACTTCAAATACTCACAAATTTACTCATTTTATTGTCTTTTTTATTAAAACTCATTCTAAATTTATTAAATACCCATTTTACTCTTTATTAAAAACATATAAAGCCCATCAGACTCAAATTCGAATCTGAACGGTTCATCTACTGTCCGAATTTGGTTCATCTACTGTCCTCAATTTGGTTGACTTGACCTGCTGCTTGAGTGATTCCAAATCTGTCACAGATTTTTTTTTTGTACTGATGTCTGACTATTACATGAAGCTGCGAAGTTGTGTGTTCTTATACAATCCACCGTCAGTGGCCAGTGGCCTGTAGGATTTCGGCGAATTTTTTTATATAAACCATCATAAAAAAATAAAAAAATCGGAAACCGAGTTGATTATTTACTTTCTTACAAAAATCATCAGTACGAAAAATCATTTTTGGTACCTATTTTTGTATTCCAAATTTGAATTTCTGTATGCACTTTTCCTATCCGGTTCTTTCCAATCATCCCAACTGGTCACAGAAAATCAAATGAGGAAAAAATCAAAATTCAAATTCGCTATGAGATTTTGATTTCCGAAATTTATTTTCGGTCCCCACCAAATTTAAAATTAATTTAAATTTCATTTTCAGTCCCCACACTCTCTCTCCTCCCAACGAATTTAAACTAGGGAAAAGGAAGGAATAGGTTGAGAAAATCAATGGCCTGGAAAGATGGGCTCAAACAAATTTAGAAGAGAAACGTTGAACAATATGTATCTTTCATCTTAATGGCCTAGAAAGATGGTCAACATAGCAATCAAGAGCATATATATAATAACTTAAAGAACCGAATCTCGGAGATGGGGCAGTAGCAGAGTTGGCTAGGAGAATAAGTCCTAGGTCTGTGGATACCCAAAGGTCGACCGTTCGAGTCCCTCTCACGACTTCGCAACTTCGCAGCTTCTCCGCTCATCCATAATCCATGAATATCTGAACAGTCATAATTGAAGTATGAATTGTGTCTTCTCAAAACCAAATATTTTTTCTATACTTTAATTATAATTATGACCGTTTTGATCAAGGATGGATGGACAGATGGACCTTGCAAGCAGGAATTTTCTGCCCACAGGCAAGATATATTGGTGCAAGATGATACTAACTGGACACTCAATTGAAGCTGAAACATTGCTGATCTTTTGCCATGGGGATGTGTTTTTACATCTTGATGAAGCTTTGATCTTCAAAGCATGGCCAAAAATGAAGGCATTAGTGTATTTATCTAATGTTCAATAATTATTAATTAGGATTAATCTACAAGTTTCACACTTCCGTTTATTTTTGTAGTAAGATAGTTTCAACATCACCATTATTGACACCACGCAGGTCACCTATCAAGCCAGGCAGTAACATGTATCAGGTCATCAAATTGAATGTCCCATTTGGAGGATGGTTAAGCCTTTCGATGTCCATATTATCATAGCCCAAAATAAGATGAACCTAAATCAGGTCAGCAATGGACCAAGCTGTCTGGACTGTTTTCTGGACAGTTTGACACGCTTCAGTATTTTGATCATATCTGGCTCATACGAACTTGGATTAAGATGAATATTGGACTGTGCAAAGTTTACACAATTATCTACAACTTTGATGTTTTACGTTTTTCCAGAATCAGAAGGCATCATAGTTAAAAAGGCGTGTCAAGATAAGTGGTCAGTTTTGGGCTGTGTGTTTATTCATTAGTAGGTTGTGAGTTGTTAGTGGGTTTTAAATTGGGTCAAAAAGTTTCTGTTGTTATGTATTTTTAAGTTAGCTTTTTGTAGTCTCTAGGGGGGTCATTAAATAATGTCTTTGGAAGTAGGAAAATGTTGTTTAAAGTGGGTTACTTCTTAGGAGATTTTTTAACTTTAAGTAAGGCTATAAAAGAAGCCAAAGTTATTTTGTATGGAGATTATTGAGATTATTGAGTTATTACGAATTTTATCATTTGAGTTGAGTTTACCTCCTCTTGTCCTCTTTTGAGTTGAGCTTTGCTCCTTTTTTAGTGATGTATTAGTTGAACTAGCTAGTGTCCTTGTGAATATCTGTGGCCGGACCGTGTCAGTTATTTATTGCTGTTACAATAAAAGCCCTTAATTTTTTGGGTCAATATTTTATTTGTTAAACATGGGGTTTGATCTTTGACTAGGCCTTATCAAAGGCCCAAAAAAGTTAGAAGATGAAACTTAATTTTGGGTACTAATATGTTATCCAGGCCCATTTTAATTTTGATTCGTGGAATTCGTCCATTCATTTTAATTTTGACTCGTGAAAAACACAGTACAGGGATCATTGATTGCTTAATTTGCTAATGCTCCTTTATTGCACTCCTTGATTGCTCTGAATGCTCCGTTATTGCACAGGAGGAACACCAATAATTGATTGCTTATTTTAGAATAGTCTTCCTAAATATATCTCCTTATTAGCTTTCCTAAAAGTTCTTTTGCGTCTAACATTGGATCTGCAGTCAGCAAGCCATTTGCTGTGAACACATTTTCAGTTCTCTCAAAAACCTTGCTACTCTCAGTTCGAGTACCTCTCAAAAATAACCACCAATGGCAGATCTAGTTCTATCACCTTCGATTTCAGTAGTGCTGAAGAAAACAACAGAGTCACTGTTTCAGCGTACTGGGGAGATGTGGGGCATCAGATTCAGACTCGAACTGCACATGCTTGCTACATCATTCTTCACCAACAAATCTCAAATTGCATGAACTTTGATGCATGCATTATCAAATAGAATAATTATTTCAGTATCCGCGCTACAGTATCCGCACTGTACCCGTACTATAGTACCCGCATTTAGAGGAATAATGTACTATGGTCCCCACTAATTATATGGTCCCCACTAATTATTATTTTAAAAGATATTATATGTTCCCCACTAATTATTATACTAAAATTCCAGCAACACCCTTCTTCTATGATCCCCACTAATTATATGGTCCCCTTTCACAGTCCATGCACTTGTCCCCGCATCAATCTTCGTAGATATAAATACTTGAAAGATAAAATATTAATACTTGAAAATAAGATATTAATACTTTGATGCGTATTTGTTATGATCATCATTTTTCCAGTCCCCCAATCGTCCATGCGTCAATCTTCCTCTAATGAAATAGTGGGGCCGCATCAACCTTACCCAATCATCTCCGCGTCAATCTTCCTCTAATAAAAATAGTTGACCACATAGATAAAAATACTTTAGTGCAGAGGTATAAATACTTGCAGTACTTGATATTAAATACTTTCAGACGTCATCTAGTGTCACATGTAAAAAATATTTGCAAGTATAGGAATAAATACTTGCACGTCAAGGTGTAAATACTTGTGTGGCGATGAGCCCGAAAGTACGTCATCATGGATCTCATTTGAAAGAGAAAATTATGTAGAAAACGTTCGTGGTTTTAGATTCGCAAAATTACTCACAGATTGTTAGAAATATGGACGACATTGAACGGAGAAAAAAAATCCACCTCTAAAAACGTGTTTGGTCCTCCCATGTAGATTGGGTGGTCCCCCCATAAGTATTTATGATGTGGGTACGTTTGGGAGATTTGGTTGGGAGACAAATATTTACGTAAAAATTGTTCACCTCATAGTTTAAAAACTTCCGTGCATATGTATAAATACTTATTGCATATGTATTAATACTTTAGAAAAAAAAAATTTGTGCTGGAGTTTTTGTGGTCCCCAAGATAGTTATGGTAGTTATGGTAGTTATTGTGCCGGTACAGTGCGGGTACTGTTATCAACTTACTATAAAATATATTTAAATCACATGAAATTTAATTGTTAGGGTACATGTATGTCCATATTCTAATTTTCATTTTTTTTTAGTTCATTTTTAAGATTGTCAAATAACCATTGTCCAATAATCCCTCTTCTTACTTAAATATGTATTTTAGTATAAGCTAATATATAAGTTATATTATAAAAACCAAAAGTAAATTGCAAGCTCCAAACAAATAACATAAAAACTTGCATAGAAAAAATATTGTTAATTAGAATATGTTCTAGTCCCAATTTTAGTTGCAACTGTACAAAACTAATAAAAATATGAGCAATACGTCTATACATTATATTTTACCAAAACTCGGTAAACTGGAACCATCAAATCTGAACTTGGCAAACTGATACAATATAATTTTCTAAAAATATAACATCTATTTTATATAGAACTAGTATTTACATCTTTTGGATCGATGGTGCACTCCATGCGGAGAGAAGGAGAGAGTGGTCTAAGCAATGAACAGAGCAGAACGAGACAAATCTGGACAGAGGAATCATAATCTTGCCGAAGAGGAAAGAAAGAGAGAGATTCTTTGAAAGGAAATTTAGTCTTATTACAAATTACATTTCTTTAGTATACACACGTTATATACTATAACATTTGATTAGACAATATTATCAGTTGTCTTTTCTATCATCTACCACCAGATAAACCAGTGAAAGATGTCATAGTAGAGGGGTGTGACATAACATAAGAATCAAATCCTTCATTCGGAAGAATTGCAGGCGTGCTGAAGTTCATACATATTGCTGATAAGTCCGGTAGGGGTGCATCGCCTTCCAAATATTGCACAGCTTGTCGAATGCTTGGCCTGGCACTAGGTAGTGGATGTGAGCAAACCAAACCTAGTTTTAGCACTATATCAACCTCCTCTACTATATAACATTCGCCTAATCTCGGATCCACAATATCGGCTAGTGATCCAAATTTCCAGTGTTCTAACACCCGATCAACTAAAATCATTCGTTCCCCTTGTGCACTGGAATGTAACGGTCTCTTACTGCAAACAACCTCTAGCAGGAATGCACCAAAGGCAAACACATCAGTAAGAGGTGTTGCCTTGCCAGTTCTTGCAAGCTCTGGGGCAATATAACCCATTGTACCTGCCACATGGGTGGTTTGAGGGTCGGTATCATGATCGTATAGTCTTGCAAGGCCAAAGTCACCTAATCTAGCATTGAAATCACAATCTAATAAAACATTGCTTGCCTTAACGTCTCGGTGGATGACGACTTGCTCCCAATCCTCATGGAGATATAAAAGACCTAATGCTACTCCTTTGATAATTTTGAATCGTTGGATCCAATTAAGGGTCGGATTTTCATCACTATACAAAAACTTGTCAAGACTCCCATTTGGCATGTAATCATATACCAAAAGGAGCTCCCCTTTCTTCCGGCAATAACCCAATAATTGAACAAGGTTTCTATGCCGAAGCCGGCCAATACTCACAACCTCTGCAATAAATTCCTTGATACCTTGGTTGGATTCGTGTGTGACTCGCTTGACTGCAACTTCCAATTTGGACACAGGTAAAACCCCCTTGTAAACCCTCCCAAATCCACCACTTCCAAGCAACTCCTTTTCATTAAACCCATTGGTTGCTCGGTACAAATCTTTGTACGAGAAGCGATGTGGACCAAACTCAACTTCCCAATCTTCAAATACTTCTGTGTACTTAAACTGCTTCTTCACATAGAGGAAAAGGAAAGCGACTAAAATAAGAATAAAGGCCGCTATAGCGAAAGGCATGACTATGTGTAGGACTCTGGGGGTTGTACGTGGGAGCTTTGGTAACTTTGATAGGTCAATGGATGGTGCTGGTCCATTTAGTTTGAAGCTCCATCCAAGTATGTAATGAGAGCTATGCATAGGGCCAGTGGAAGAAGAAAAACCAACGTACATATTTTTTTTCAATACTGTTGAGAGATTGAATTTATAAGAGAGCAGAGGTTTTTTTGGCTTAGACTTTCCAATGGGAGATAATGCGACAGTAATTATTGTCTCTTGGCTCTCGTATTCAACCCATACTTGCATTGCTTTCCGACTGATAAGGCTCAAATTTTGAAAAGCACGTGAATCGTCGGCATAATAGCGGGCAGGAGCAGATCGGCTTGCCTTCAAACTATTTATATCAATGCCAACATGGTTATTATTTATATCGTTGAAATCAGGGTTAGCTACAGTGTCAAGCTCAACGGCAAAAATATGATTAGTTGGATTGCCATTATTTTGATCACTGAAGAGGCCCAAGTATTGTCCTGGCATGGCCTCGGAGAGATTCTTTGAGGGGGAGATGAAGAAGGCCATCCCACCGCTGCTGAAGCGACGGTTCTTTGAAACAATTGCAAATACAAATGTGGTTGAGAAGGAAGAGGTGGTCCTGCCGAAGCGAATTGATGAGGGGTAGAAGGCATGACCATATACTTCAGCCCTTTCGTTTGTTAACGACAAAAGGCCATTCGACTCGATGTAAGCTTCACCGTCCATGGTTAAATTTGCGCCAGAGAATCCATTGAATATAAATTCCACTTCTTGGCTGAATGAGAATGTGATTTTTAAGAGGAGGAGAAAAGCCAAAGCAAAGTTTTTAATCATGGGCATGGCAAAGAAACAAATTATTTGCTTAGAAGTTGAGAAGCTCACTTCAGAGTATTTCTTAATTTGCCAGCAAGTTGTCGAGTATCTCCCATCCCTCCTTTGATCTTGTCTTACCGGCAATCTTCTCAGAACCAGATTTATCAACTGCTTTAGAAGTAAGGTAAAGTGCGGTTTTATCTCTCATACGGGTTTCTTTGAGCGCCTTCAATTGATTTTCCGTTTGATTGGCTGTTGCCGCCGGCTCTTCATAGCTGACTTCAACTACTTCCCACGCATCTTGAGCACCGAGCAAGGCCTTCATTTGTATACTCCAATTATTGTAGTTGTTCTTTATAAGTTGCGGTAACAAAACTTGTCCCAACGATTTCACCGCGAAGCTTGCCATGATTCTGATACCAATTTGTTAGTATTTGATATGAACTTAATATATTTAGTAGTGGAAAAAAGAACATTTTATAACAGAAATTGAACTTCTACTATCAATATTCTCTTACCATCTTACATTGAAAACACTCCTTACATATTATATAGACCAAAATAAATTTTCTAGACACTCTACTATCACTAAATAACATTTAATCCTCTCATAAAACTCCTCTATTTCCTAGATACGTTTTTTAATGTTTCAAGACATCCTAGAAGACTACAACATGACTTCTAGATAATACCAACATTAAGTAATACATTCAGGAAAATTCCAGAGAGTTCCAATATTAATTATTACAATTGACTAATAACTAAGATTCCAATTCCCAACAATTACATCTGATTACACAATATTATCAGTAAAATAAAAATTAGAAAAACAAAGAGTCTGTTCTATCATCTACCACCGGATAAACCAGAGAAAGATGTCGTTGTAGAGGCATGTGACATAACATAAGAATCGAATCCTTCATTCTGAAGCAGTGTAAGCTTGCTAAAGTTCATATATATTTGTGATAAGTCTGGTAGAGGTATATCGCCTTCCAAAAATTGCACAGCTTGTCGCATGCTCGGCCTGGCACTAGGTAGTGGATGTGAGCAAAGCAAACCTAGTTTTAGCACCATATCTAACTCCTCTCCTGTAAAACATTGGCCTAATCTCGGATCCACAATATCGGCTAATGATCCAAATTTCCAGCTTTGCAACACCCAATTGACTAGAATCTTTCGCTCCCCTTGTGCACCGAGGTGCACTAGTCTCTTACTGCAAACAACCTCTAACAGGAATGCACCAAAGGCAAACACATCAGTAAGATGTGTTGCCTTACCAGTTCTCACAAGCTCTGGGGCAATATAACCCGTTGTACCTACCACATGGGTAATTTGAGGGTCGGTACCACGATCATATAGTCTTGCAAGGCCAAAGTCACCTAATCTAGCATTTAAATCACAGTCTAATAAAACATTGCTTGCCTTAATGTCTCGGTGGATGACGACTTGCTCCCAATCCTCGCGGAGGTATAAAAGACCTGATGCTACTCCTTTGATAATTTTGAATCTTTGGATCCAATTAAGGGTCGGGTTTTCTAGACCATACAAATACTTGTCAAGACTCCCATTTGGCATGTAATCATATACCAAAAGGAGCTCCCCTTTACTCCGGCAATAACCCAATAATTGAACAAGGTTTCTATGCCGGAGCCGGCCAATACTCACAACCTCTGCAATAAATTCCTTGATACCTTGGTTGGATTCGTGTGCGAATCTCTTGACTGCTACTTCCATTTTGGACACAGGTAAAACCCCCCTGTAAACCCTCCCAAATCCATCCCTTCCAAGCAACTCTTTTTGCTTAAACCCATTGGTTGCTCGGTACAAATCTTTGTATGAGAAGCGATGTGGACCAAACTCAACCTCCCAATCTTCAAATACTTCTGTGTACTTAAACTGCTTCTTCACATAGAGGAAAAGGAAAGTGACTAAAATAAGAATAAAGGCTGCTAAAGTGAAAGGCATGACTATGTCTAGGACTTTTGATTGGCCTTTGGGAGTTGTACGTGGGAGCTGTCAACTTATGAGGAAAAAGAGTAAACAACACAACTCCCATGAAACTCCCTTCCCACCCATGTTTTATTGATAGAAAAAACTGTACTACAAGAATTCTGTGTTACAATTTCTGTATTTTCAGCCTCCTCAAATAGAGAGATAATCACTGAAATAAAGGAAAGCAAATCACCCCAGAATTCATTCTATTATTACATATATCTTTCCTTCTATCTTTAGACACATAATAAGGCAACAAATAAACCAGCTATGAGAATCCAGATTGCTTCCGTTGCTGCCTCCAGCTTGCTGCTTCCATAATTGGCTCGCGTCAATACTCCCCCTCAAGGTAGTGCATAGATATCCGTCATGCCCAACTTGCCAAGCGAGTCATGGAAAATTGCACCCGAAACGCCCTTGGTTAGAATGTTAGCTAGTTGATCACCTGTTCTGACAAATGGAAGAGATATGACATTCTCCTCTAGATTTTGTCGTATAAAGTGTCTGCTCACTTCTATGTGCTTTGTACGGTGACGCAGTGCGCATTATTGAAACAACCGATTCAGATTCAGATAATGGAGACACCAGATTCAAGGCAATCAATGACTTGTATATTCAGCTTGAAAACTGAACCAACGTCATGTTGATTGCATGAACTTTTAATTGAGAGTCAAAGCTATTGTTGACTGGGTGGTAATCAAGGAGTGCATGGGTGGTCTTCTAAGGAGAGTTTTAATTTTGGACGGAATTCAAAACAGTATCATTGGTTTACTAAAATTAATATTTAATTATTTTGGGTTTTGGAGTTTTAGTTAAATAGCATTTAATATTTAAACTTAAGGGTTAAGTAATGTTTAGTTATAAAAGGTAAGGGGTACTGTTGTTGTAAGGTAGTGAATTGATATATGAAATTGAGTTGAGTTTAGTTGAGTTCTATTGTGACTGAAATTCCATTTTATTCTCCTCTTTACTAATAAACCGAGTACTTGAGCTTATCGGGCAAGATAGTATCGGGACCGCCTTGCGTCATACGGTCATGCTGTACAGGTTTGAGATATAGCAATTGCCGCCTTGTTGTCACAAAAGAGTTTCATTCCGTCACTACGACCAAACCCGAGCTCACTCATGACCTTTTTCAACCATATCAGCTCCTGCAGTCCTTTAGCGATACCCATAAACTCAGCTTCAGCACTGGAGAGAGCTATCACCCTTTGCTTTTTACTCTTCCATGTCACCAAATTACCTCCAACAAATGTGAAATATCCGGAAGTGGATTTCCGATCAGTAATGTCTCCTGCCCAGTCTGAATCCGTATACCCTTCCACTCTTAAGTGTCCATTTCTCTGAAAGTAAATTCCTCTACCTGGAGCACCTTTCAGGTACCTGAGAATTCGAAACACAGCTTCCATGTGCTGCTCGCTTGGAGCATGCATGAACTGGCTTACCAAACTTACCGCATATGCGATATCCGGTCTGGTATGAGACAAATAAATGAGTTTACCTACCAATCGCTGGTATCTTTCTTTGTTGGCTGGTACTTGATCCGGACAATCACCTAACTTAAGGTTTTGTACAACAGGAGTATCTACTGGCTTACAATCAAGCATTCCAGTTTCAGTTAACAAATCTAACACATACTTTCTTTGAGACAGAGATATACCTTCCTTGGATCTTACCACTTCGATTCCGAGAAAATATTTTAGTCCACCTAAGTCCTTCATTTCAAATTCCTCGGAGAGTTTCTTTTCCAATCTAACCTCCTGATCATCACCTGTGATTATCACATCGTCTACATAAATAATCAGAACAGCTATCTTTTCCTGTCTTTTCCTGTAAAATAAAGTATGGTCAAAATCACTTTGAGTGTACCCATATTTACTCATAGCATTACAGAATCTCCCAAACCATGCTCTAGGAGATTGTTTCAGTCCATATAGCGCTTTTTCTAACTTGCAGACCAGATTTTGAGACCCTGAGTGACTATACCCGGGTGGAATTTCCATGTAGATTTCTTCTTCAAGTTCACCATGAAGAAAATCATTTTTTACATCGAACTAATGTAGAGGCCAATCAAGATTAGCTGCAAGAGATAATAGAATTCTAATGGTATTTAACTTAGCAACCGGTGAGAAGGTTTCCTAAAAATCAATTCCATAGGTTTGTGTAAATCCTTTGGCAACTAATCTAGCCTTATACCGGTCAACCAAACCAGTTGGACCATATTTTACAGTGAATACCCACTTACAACCTACTGTCTTCCTCCCTTTTGGTAAGCTTACCAACTGCCATGTGTGATTTTTCTCTAATGCCTCCATCTCCACTCTCATAGCTTCCAACCACTTGGGATCCCTCATTGCTTCTTCAAGCCTTTCAGGAACCCGAACAGAAGCAAGAATAGTATCGAACTCCTTCAGGGGATTGGGGACTGTCCTCATCTGGTCTAAATCGCTTAGGAGGTTTCCCTCTATTACGTCTGTCAGGCAACGTGTATCCTACATTGGAGTTATTAGAATTTAAATTCTCCAAGCTTGAAATTTGTACCTCGTTCTCAGAAGATTGGCCATGTTGTGGTAGAGGAGACTGTATCAATTGCCTTTGCTCATTTTCTGGATCCATGCTAAGTTCAATCCACCAATTAATATCCCTTTCAGACTCAGTCCGAGATGGGCTGACTGCAGGTGAATTCGGGCCAGTAGTAGCTGGGTTCGGATTAGAACATAATAAAAAAAATTTCAACAATAAAAAAATTACAATGTTTAGAACATAATAGAAAATTTTCTTGATGAACTAGGAGTTGAAAATTAAAACAATTATAATATTAGTCTGAAATTTCGATACAGTCTGACTTAATCGAATCTGGAAATCTATATCTTATAAACAAAAGAATTAAATTAACTCACATGTATATATAATTATATACATGAACTCTTCTTTTATTAATAACAAACAAAGGGAGGGTCTATTTAGCAAATTTCCAAAAATTATACAAGCCCTCTCTCTCTTTTCCCTTCGTTTCCCCACTGTGGTCCGACCCCCTCCTTGTTTGTGTCTGCCAAAAGAAAGAGAAGGAGAGAGGAGTCTCTTCTCCCTCAAAAATCCACCAAAGAACTTGAGAAATTGAAGAAAGAACTGGAAATGGTGGATCATCTCTCTCTCTAGTGCTCCATTGGTATTTCCTCCCTCTCATCTCTTCTAAAAATCTGGAATTTTTCTCCATTGTTAGGGTTTTGCCCTAAATCCGAAATTTGTGTATAAATTGTGAGTAATCCATCCCCATTAAACTCCTATGTTGTTCATTTGACAATTTTTTTCCCAATTTGTGCTAAATCTCGATTTTGATCTAGGGTTTGGGTAATTGGAAGAATTGATTAGTGAACCGACTTATTGCGGGCCGCAATAAGATCTCTTGCGGGCCGCAATGAGTGGAGACAGTGAATTTGTCACGCAGAAAAAGAAAACTGTAGAGGTCATTACGGGCCGCAATGAATGGGCAGGAAAACTGTAGAGGTCATTATGGGCCGCAATGGATTCATTGCGGGCCGCAATGAATGTGTAGGAAGGAAGCTCTGACTTGTTTTGTTTCGGTCCGCAATGAGTTTTATTTCGGGCCGCAACAACATTGATAGTTGCTCCAATCTTCGTGCTGACTTGCTACAAATCACCCGTTTTGCTCCGTTAAGTTCCAAACACTTGATTACCTGTAAAATAAACATAACTAGGGCAGTAACTTGAACTTTCGGATATTTCTAACCTAATCAAACCTAATCTAGGTGTAAGCTCGGTTGAGCGGAAATTTGAGGGACCTTTCGAGACGTCAAACCATAAGTGCGAAATACGTTCTTCATAATCAGGTGCGGGGTTCTTGGACTTGTTTGATGTTTCATTTTTAGAAATTAAATTCTTATTTTTTGATTGTCATGTCGTATATTGGTTGATTGTATGATTTGAATTGTGTGAATCATGTGCATAAACCAATCTGGTTAAAACTGAATTGTTGTGAAAAGGTAGATTTGCATATTCGTATGGTTGTCGATTGATGTGTTCTTTTTATTATTCTATATGTGTAATGAATCTGCCATGCTGACCCATAGAGGTAGCTGGATAAGGTGACGGTGACCTATCCGTTGACCTGTTTCTGAATTTGCCAGGCTGACCCACAGAGGTAGCTGGATAAGGTGACGGTGACCTATCAGTTGACCTGTTTCTGAATTTGCCAGGCTGACCCATAGAGGTAGCTGGATAAGGTGACGGTGACCTATCCGTTGACCTGTTTCTGAATTTGCCAGGCTGACCCGTAGAGGTAGCTGGATAAGGTGACGGTGACCTATCCGTTGACCTGTTTATGAATTGTTGCAAGGCTTTGAGCTGATTTTGATCCTATGTCAAGGTTGAGCCGCAGGCTGACCTTGATTCCGTGTGAATGCATTTGTAAAGTGGAGCTGCATAGCTAACTTAGAACCAGACTTTAGTAAATGGTTAAGCCAAAGCACTACAGATGGGTGTCAGATAAAGGGTCCAGCTCGGTGGAACATCTGTAGGAGTCAGCAACCCTACAGATGAGGGTTTGATAAAGGGTCCAGCTCGAGAGAACATCTGTAGGTGCTACCAGTCGTAATAAAATGAGTTAAGCCAAATATGTGTTGTTTGAACTTCATCTTGAAAATTCCGTAAGTTGTGTTTCACTTGATTATTGTTGTCGAGCATAAGCATTCATTTATATACTAATATAGAACTGCTAGTATACTTTTGTATGGGTTTCATTTTTGGACATGGATTCTGATTGCAAGTCCAATAACCTGATTGTGGTAAATTCGCACTGAGAAATTATTTCTCACCCCCACCCTTTGGGTTCTTTTTACAGGTTGCGATACGACTGATTCTGGAGAGGCACACGAGTAGTAGGCCTTTGGTATATGTCCCCATATTACCTTAGTGGTTGTTTTGTTATTTGACTAGAGATGTATATATAATATTTTTGTTGGATAGTTCTCTAGGTCATACCCTATGGTCGGTATCCGTATGAGATACGTTTTGTATATGCCACTATTACCAGATGTTGGGTACTTGGATTGTTATATATATAAACTTGTTTTATTCTTTTATTGTGCTATGATGAGTTATATCGTAATTGTCTTGTAAGCATACATGGTGTTGTATGCTTACGGCGGGGCTCTGTCACTACTAATGGCTGCGGGGTGTGACACTATTATCCAATCAACCTTATTAGTATGAAAATTATTAGAGCAAAACAGTTTTTACCTTCCAAACGTTCCTTGTTCTCAATAGGCGGTAAAATGGAATATTTAACCGCTGAAACTGAGGCAGCAGTGGCTTGGTTCGGTCCAGTCATGCCCAACTCATTTGGGACCAGCTGCCCAGCAAGACCACCCAGTCCAGCAGCCAGACTACCCGACCCAGCAGTAGCACCTTGCACAGCAGGGGCTGCAGACAAATCTGCTGCAGCCATTTGCGCCTCACCCCTGTATTGTTGCCAATCTCCCTGCTTCTTTTTCCTTTTATCTTTCCAACCCGGTGGGTAGCCAATCAATTTGAAACATTTATCCTTGGTATGCCTTGGGTTATGACAATAAGTACAACCTTCAACAGGACCTGGTTTTGGTTTGAAGTCAGGTTTGTTTATGGCAAGAGTTTGGTTTCTCACAAACATAACCATAGAATTTTCAGCACCATCCCCTTTGTTTAACATTATTGTTTGGCGGTTTTCTTCTCTACGTACTAAAGCAAAAGCTTGTTCTACTGTGGGAAATGGTTTTAGTTGGAGAACAGTTGCCCGGATAGAATCCAAGCGGTCATCAAGACCATCTAGAAAGGTCAAAACACGATCCTCTTGAACAAGGTAATTATGTTTCTCAATATCAATCGGGGAGGTCATAGGGTTTGGCCTACGTACGTCTAACTCTTTCCATAACCCTTGTAATTGGGTGTAATAAACTTCAACAGAACCCCTTGCTTGTTTGACCCGATTAACTCTCATTTTCAAGTCAAAAAACTGGGTCAAGTCATCTCCATCGAAAAAGGTTGTTCTTACTGAGTCCCAGACTTCTTTGGTCGTAGAGAAAGGAAGAAAATTACCTACTAAGGAGGGATCCATGGATTCGATTATGTAGTCTTTAACCGAAGAGTCTTCCATCTGCCACTTGCGGTATTTGCTATCAGCTGCCGACGGTTTGAAAGTCGACCAATCAATATAGCCGAGTTTATCCTTCATTGACAGTTTCATTTTCAGCATCTGCGACCACAGGTTGAAGTTCTTCCCGTCTAGTTTGATCGTCATGGCTGACATAATCCCATCTGGATGAGAGCTGCTCGGTTCTTGTTGTAATAGTTGTGATAAGGTGGCTGTCAGGTTCTCCAGAAGAAGCACAGATTCGGTTTTTGCTGCTTCCACAGATTTCTCTACCTCCTTCGACATTCTACACAGAAAATAGGGATAGGGAGTAAACAGAATCTAGTTTGGTTACACAGGAAAAAACAAATCTCAGAATCGAAATTTGTGCTCTGATACCATGTCAATTTATGAGGCAAAAGAGTAAACAACACACAACTCCCATGAAACTCCCTTCCCACCCATGTTTTATTGATAGGAAAAACTGTACTACAAGAATTCTGTGTTACAATTTCTGTATTTTCGGCCTCCTCAAATAGAGAGATAATCACTGAAATAAAGGAAAGCAAATCACCCCAGAATTCATTCTATTATTACATATATCTTTCCTTCTATCTTTAGACACATAATAAGGCAACAAATAAACTAGCTATGAGAATCCAGATTGCTTCCGTTGCTGCCTCCAGCTTGCTGCTTCTATAATTGGCTCGCGTCAATAGGAGCTTTGGTAACTTTGATAGGTCAATGGATGGTGCAGGTCCATTTAGTTTGAAGCTCCATCCAAGGATGTAATGAGAGCTATTCAAAGGGCCAGTGGAAGAAGAAAAACCAACGTACATAGAATCTTTCAAAACTGTTGAGAGATTCAATTTATAAGAGAGTAGAGGTTTTGTTGGCTTAGACTTTCCAATGGGAGATAAGGCAACAGTAATTTTTGTCTCTTGGCTTTCGTATTCAACCCATAGTTGCATTGCTTTACCACTGATAAGGCTCAAATTTTGAAAAGCACCTGAATCGTCGGCATAATAGCGGGCATAAGCAGATTGGCTTGACTTCAAACTATTTATATCAATGCCAACATGGTTATTGTTTATATCGTTGAAATCAGGGTTATATACAGTGTCAAGCTCAACGGCAAAAATATGATTAGTGGGATTGCCATTGTTTTGATCATTGAAGAGGCCCAAGTATTGTCCTGGCATGGCGGCGGAGAGATTCTTCGAGGGGGAGATGAAGAAGGCCATCCCATCGTTGCTGAGGCCAAGGTCGTCCGAAGTAATTGCAAATACAAATGTGGTTGAGAAGGAAGAGGTGGTCCTGCCGAAGCGAATTGAAGAGGGGTAGAAGGCATGACCTTTTATTTCAGCCGTGTCGTTTGTTAACCTCAAAAGGCCATTTGACTCGATGTAAGCTTCACCGTCCAGGGTTAAATTTGCGCCGGATAATCCATTGAATGTAAATTCCACTTCTTGGCTGAATGAGAATGTGATTTTTAAGAGGAGAAAAGCCAAAACAAAGTTTTTAATCATGGGCATGGCTAAAGAAATAAATTATTTGCTTAGAAGATGAGAAGCTCACTTCAGCGTATTTCTTAATTTGCCAGCAAGTTGTTGTGGATTTGAGAATATAAAGTGAGCGGATATTATTTATTCTGAGCGGATAAAGCACCAAGCAGAAGCGTCTACTTGTACAATTTCTGGTCAAGTAATTGTGCTTGTGTAAATATTAATATTGACACTAAAATATGCATATGACTAATCTTTATAATATTCATGAATTTTTTGACATATGTTCTTTGGCTCAATTAAAATTTGACTTGGAAGTAGGGTTAGAGATAACAAAGGGACACTGATTTTGAGACGGTGAGTTGTAAATAATTTAATGAATTAATGGCCAATTATTGAGTGAGATTATGATACGTTATATGTAATGTGCAGATTGGTTTGTGCTATGGATCCATATATCTGTTTTTAAATTTCAAACAGTTAATGTGAATTGCTTAATGTGATCTTCATGTGAAAATTTATTTGGATATCAAATTTTATATTTTTTTACTATTTTTTAGATAGATAGAAAATTACTTTCGCATTGTTCAAATTTAGATAAGGTAATTTTTTATGATTTTCAAAAATATAAAATTTTGTCTCCAAGTACATTATTTCTAACTAGTTCAATGTTTCTCCTCCACAGAAAAAACGAGTGGTTTTGCAAATAAATTAAAGAAATTTCCGAATGCTAATTGTTGAATTATTTCAGTTTTTTTCTAAGGTTATATACGAACCAATCAAAGTCGTTGAAGAGTCAAAATATCTAGATTTTTTTGCTAAGGTCGCTTTTTAGTACTTAATTTGACTAAGACTAGCGAAAGATTAAAGAGGCAATTGAACAGGCCGGGCCACGTGATCACTCTAATTGAACAGGTCGCTTTTTGGTTGACACTTGACCTGCTGCTTGAGTGAAATCTGTCTACTGATGTCTCTGTTACCTGACACACTGAGGAAAGGACGCACAACACATGATTTCAATAGGCCTGCCGCATGCTTGAAATGACTAAGACTATAGAATGACTTAACAGGGCCACGTGAACGCTCTAACCTCAACTTTTAGTTGACTTGACCTGCTGCATGCTTGAAATGATTCCAGATCTATCACAGATTTTTTTTGTACTGATGTCTGTTACATGACACCGAGGAAAGGACGCACAAAACTTGATTTGAATGTATAGACCTGTTGTATGTTCTTATACAATCCACCGTGGGCTACCATAATTAATTCCTTAAAGCTTTGTTCAGATGTCACGGGATTACACCGGATGGGATTTGACGGGAATTAGAATCTACTTTTAAAAATGTAGGAACCCATGGGTACAGATATGCACGGGTATAATTATGGAAATGTGCTAAAATGAGAGTTTGGTTATACCATGGGATTAATTGTGGGAAATCCTACTTTTCTTTCTAAAATATTTGATATTATACAATTTTCTTTATTAATAAAATTATCTATAATTCAAATAAATAAATAGATTGAATAACATAACATTACTTATTAATTATTATTTTTATAATTAAATGAGAAGTGTTTAATATTTTTTTACATATCGAAAAAGTTTAAACTCTAATTAATATTTAGCATGTTTATCATATTATTATATAATATTTTCTGAATGTATCTTTTGTTTAATATTTAGCATATTATCTTCTGTTGGGTCATGGAGCGAAATCCACTACTACAGAAAAAGAGATTGCAGACGGACATAACCAGAGGAGCTACACGGATTTTCTGCCGTGTATGAGTTGAGGGTGTATAGGTACCCTCTATCGACACGGATATTTACCCGTGTAAATCTAACGCTTTCTACACGGATTACCAAATAAACAGCCGTGTCCATACACCTGCCTGTGGCGCTCTCCATATAACCGAGCAAGACGGATATTACGTAAACGACCGTGTACGACTACTCTTTATACACGGACATTGCAACTAAACGACCGTGTAGGTTACTTTAGCTACACAGACGTTTATTTGCATATCCGTGTCGCTCTCTTACCAAATCAATAAAAAATAAAATAATCCTTGTATCTCCGAACTCGTTCTACACGTACTTTGGTCAAAACAACCCTGTCGAATTACTCTCTCTATACGGACGTTTAATTTCATCGGTGTGCTGTCTTAACTATCGTACACGGACAAAACTAAAATAATCTGTGTAGCTCTCTGAAACGATCTACACGGGCTTTGGTTAAACAACCGTGTCAAATTACTATTTTCTACACGGACGTTTAATTTCATATCCGTGAAGTTTTCTTAACTACCATACACAGACTGTATAAAAGAATCCGTGTAGCTCTCTATACTCGTTCTACACGGACGTTTGTTTAACAACCGTGTCGAATTACTTTTTTCTACACGGACGTTTAGTTTCATATCCGTGAAGTTCTCTTAACTAACATACACGGACTATATAAAAGCATCTATGTAGCTCTCTGTACTCGTCTACACGGGCTTTTGTTTAACGTCCGTGCAGAAGTTTGCTTTTGACACGGACTTATAATTTCATATCCGTGTAGGTATCGTAACTATCATACACGGACAAATATAAAATAATCTATGCTCACTGAACTCGTTCTACACGGGCTTTCGTTAAATATCCGTATAGAATTGTCCCATTTTTTTTTCTTGATTTTTTTCATTTCTGGGCTAGCCTCTAGTTTAATTTGCTAGCCAGTTTTCCTACAAAATTCATATACTATTCTGTTTTGCTAGCCAGTTTTCCAGATAATTTGACATTAAATTATGCTTGCTAAATTCATATATACACTAAATTGTTATACAAAATTATACAAATCCATGTTCAGCATTACAAAATTCAGATAGAAACTATCTTGCCCAGATACATCTTACTTCGTCGATCTGCTCCTTGGAGTACTCATCTTGCTTTGATGGTTGCTACAATTATAATTTGGTATTAGTTAGTAACAAGAAAAGGTAGATGCAAGACAGTCGCAAATATCAATTGCTAATTTAATGAAATGAGAATTATAAGTAAGCATAATATGAAAATATCAATTGCTATTATATAGGCATAATTAATATGAATTACATACCACATATGGAAATTGGAATTGCATTCTTTCGACAAAGTCAAACATGGAAATCATCATGTAATATCCACATTCCCAAGTCTCCACCTGTTGCGGGCCCTACAATTTACATTTAGCGGCCTATGTTAGAATGACAATAATTTTTTGAACAAACTATGAAATTATAGAATTGTGTTGTGCTCACCGGCCACCACCTCCAAATCAACTTATCTTTTAATTTCTTGTCCGTGTTGTGCAATCCTCCTTTTTTAACGTATGCAGCAAAAGCCTTACAAAATGGAGTGACTCTAATTAGCAATTCCACAAGTTGTTATAATTGAGAAAAAATCAAACATAGCGAAAGATTATTGCTTACCTTTTCACATACTCGTAGATTGCTTTGCACTTGCCAAATGCAATCTTTTCTGTGGGCTGTGAAGAATCCACGACGTAAACCGCATTCATGCAAGGCACAATGATGAGCAAACACCAGTGTCCACTGTGGGAGGAGAAGAATTATAGGATCTTAGCATACAATACCCAGATATTTTGGCATATATAATAGTGACACACGTGTTTGCTTGACTTGATGGTGTGATTTCAATTATTTATATATTTAATCACAAGGTTAGAAGTAACCTCTGGTGGTATGGCAAGAGAATAAATCTCTTCTTCACCTTAGTAGCTTGGAGCATCGTGCCACACAGGTACTGCATAGACTCCTTCGGAGCATTTTTCACGCTTGTCGCACTAAGTATGCTGGGGTCCAGAAAAGCACACAAGTTCTTCTGTTTGCCCTTGCATTGACAGTTTCGGATTAGCTTCCTGAAAAATTATCATATTACATTATAATATATTCTTCGGTGCTATATACATGATATAAACAATTTTTGGTCACTAACATGAGGAAAATGGTGATGTGCCCCACATCGAGCCATTTATCGGACCCCGAGGCATGTAGAAAGTCCTTGAAGTCGTTGAACGACAGCATTATAGTCGAGCCATCGTGTAGAAATATCCCCGGAGGGACATGTATGAGGATATCCGTCATGTCCTCGGGTGCCGCCATCAAGTGGTCGTGGAGATCCTGCAAATCCTTTTATGGGAGGAGCTTGTATTCTTCCTCGGTGAGCAGACGAGGTGGAGGTCCTGCTAGTTGGACAGGAGGGTCAGGTCCTGCTGTTTGGGCAGGAGGGTCATGGCCTGCTGGTTGGGCAGTAGGGTTTCGATCAAGTTCAATATTATCAAAATTTTTGACATTCACATCATCATCGCTGAAATCAAGTTCGAAATTATCCAAAATTTCTACATTCTCATCGCTCTCTTCACAACGGTTAGAATTCTTATTGGTACAATTACTTTTCCCAAATTTCTCACCATGCATGAACCAACATGTATATCTTTTCTTAAATCCACGACAAATCAAAAGAGCTCTAATTTCTTCGGAGTCCCCAAATCTTAAAACATTTTTACAATCTCTACAAGGACACAAAATGTCGGCTTCCTTCATCTTCACTCTATACCTCTCAACGAATTTTATGAACTCATCAACGTGACCCAAATATTCTTTATTAAAACATGTATATCTTCATATTACCTCTGTAAACCCTAGCTACTGGCACCAAAAGCAAAGAGCCATCGTTGCTCACCTGAATGTGACATGGTTCTACAAAAAACAACATTATTAGAAACAAGCACAATTATACATGCATTAGTAAAATAATCACTAAAATAACAATTATACATGCGTCACTGTATTATACATGCATTAGTTGATTATACATGCATTACTCTATTATTAGAAACAAGCACAATTATACATGCATCAGTCTATTATACATGCATTACTAAACAAGCACAATTATCAAGCTAATCATCACTAAAATAACAATTATACATGCATTACTCTATTATTAGAAACAAGCACAATTATACATGCATCACTCTATTTAATATACTAATTATTTACATTATCTCAACAAATCAAGCATGCATGCATTAATTACTAATTGACCTAAATAAGCAATAATAATTAACAGAAAATTAGAGAAATATATACACGACTGACCTTACCAAGATAGAGAGGAGAAATACAAATTAACTTCAAAGATCTCAGATCCGGCCTCCTTGTGCGCAGAAATCAGACCAATTCGTATACAGAGAGAGAGAGTATTAATTGATCAAAACGGCGCTGGAAGGAGAAGGCCTTTTATATAATCAAAACCCTACAATAACCTTTCTATACGGATTATTATGTAAACAGCCGTGTAGCTCTCTCAATGCTTTCTACACTGTTATTTAAACAATGTGCAGTGTACAATTCCTATCTTTCTACATGGCTCTTTATTAAACGTCCGTGTAGCTCTCTCAAGCTTTCTACACTGTTATTTAAACAAACATCCGTGTACAGTTTGCATCTTTCTACACGGTTCTCACCATAAATATCCGTGTAGCTCTCTCATGGCTTTCTACACTGTTATTTAAACAATAATCCGTGTACAATTCCTGATAAACGTCCGTGTAGCTCTCTCAAGGCTTTCTACACTGATTCTTTAATAAATATTCGTGTAGAGATCCCACAGATATTTCGGGCTTCCAAAAAATTACAATTTCTGCACGGTTTTTATATAAAATTGTCAAATCCGTGTACAATGTGCAGTGTACAATGACCATTTCTGTAGTAGTGATCCAGGTTCATGTAGCACACTGGTAATCTATGGTACATCTCATATCTTCTCCCTTTTCAGTGTGTATCTCTACAAATTTGTACAGCATGCGGCTCTAATCATGAAAAATACTACAATTCAACGGAACCGAAAAATTTCGGTTTAAATGGATCGGTTTTTCGGTTTAAATGGATCGATTTGGTTGAATTTTTGAATTATTTCAGTTTAAATGAATCGGTTTGGTTTAGACTTTTCAAAACTGACTAAACCGAACCGATCGAATTATAATGGTTCATGTATGGTTTATATTTTGTGTATGAAAATGTACATTTTTCATTAATCATGGTACCAATATGTTTACATAGGTTGGAATCGAACAAACTGAAATTTTCTTCAGTTTATTCTGTTCGGTTTTATTTTTTAAAGCAAAAAAAATTTTGATTTAACTATTTTACTTCGATATCAACCGAACCGACCATTTGAACACCCCTAACTACATTGCAACCCAAACAAAACTACAATCCAACATTAAAAAAAAATACAAGTAATCGGTCGGCGTGAATCGGTATGGTGGTTGGCTGGTCCTTGAAGTAAAAGTGCTATTACCGGCATCCTTCTATTCGATGTCGGGGTACGTCGCCGTTGGCAATGTCGCCAATAAGGCATCCGTTGTTGTGGTCGCAAAGTCATGGCTCTGTAACCCGCCAGACTCATGGTCGTGGGCCCTAGGAGGATACGATGCTGGATGCGATGATGGATACATCGTGGAATAGCTCGGCTGATCTGCATCCTCATCTGGTACAAAATCCTCCAAACTGAATGATGGATCCTCAGTCATCTGTTGCGTAACCTACATACATATAATATTAGTTTTGGTACTGAATAACTACTAACTTGAAAAATAAAAAAGAATAGTAACCACGCTAACCTTGTAAACACGACAACCACTCATGGTACGACCAGTGACCATTATGCTCATTAGGGGGCTGTGGCATGTTACCGGCAGTGATGTGAGTCTCCGAGCTCTCGTCGGACTTAAATCTCACGCTAGTGAGGATTCTCGTTGCCGGACCTCAGCATATCTACCAGTCAGCCCCCTAAACCGTTATCCTCCATGGTACCAGCGTCATGCCTGAGCATGCAGCAACCTATTCTCCGCCATCCCTTTGTCGCCATCAGCCAGATGGCATGGGCACATGCCCTCATAGACCGCAACACCTGCAAATAAAAAATAAATATGGACTAAAATTAATAAACATTCAAGTTATAAAAAACATATGTTCAGTTTTAGGTATTTTACCGCGCGAGTCATGCCTGGACTAGCGGATAAGTAACCCCTTTTGTTCTGCTCATCGTCTTCGCATGGTATCCTCTGGTGAAGAGTCTCACCATATTTTCCTTGGAGGTAGATAGAGTGCATGCACACCCGCTCGAGCCACATTCAATATCCCAACAAGTCGGAGGAGCGAAAAGGCTCAGAGTCTCGCACTTTGCGGTAATTCTTGAAAGTGCACACTCCAGTTGGTACCCTGCATATCAATAATAACATATTTGTTACGTATCAAATTAAACCATAATAAAATGTGAAGTAATTGAGTAGTAGGACTAACTTGTGTAAATCTAACTTATTAGCTGATTCGACAGGAGTCAGCTAATAAGTCCAAACTGACATAGGATCTGATATGGCAAACTGATACAATTTTCTAAAAAATATAACATTTATTTTATAAAAAACTAGTATTTAACATAGAAGGCAAAATCGGCCGTTCCGGAGCGGGATCGGACGTTACCGATCCAATTTCAGACCGATTTACGCGGTTATTGGAGATTTCGTTAAATTTTGGCCGTTCCGGCCCCATTCCGGGGAAATTTCGGCCGTTCCGGCTTCATTTCAGCCAAATTTCATCCGTTTCGGACTGAAATAGACCGATTCCACCGAAACGGCCGAAACGCGATTTAACCCAACTAAAAATATTTTTTTTGGTGCTCGCTGGGATTCGAACTCGCGCACTCGAGCACAGGGACCGAACGCAACTCCACCACACCACAGCATCTTTATTGTTTAAAACTATAACTCAATTTTATATATCTTTAGTTTGTACCTCCATAAGTTGAAAGGGCAGGTCACAGATTAAATTGTGGCTTCTGTAATAATTGAAAGGGGATTCAATCATTCAATTTTTTTCTATTTTTTTAGTGTAAAACAATCTTCTATCAAAAAAGTCCGATTTTCCGATCCAATTTATCCGATCCCGACCGATTTTTCCGATCCGGATCGGGATCGCTCGGTGCCGATTCCGATCCCGATACCGATTTTTCCTTCTATGGTATTTAAACCTTTAGGATCGATCGATGGTGCCATTTATATTGGCCTAGCTATATATTTTCAATCATCAATTTATATAGCGACCAAAAATCAAATAAATGGAAAACTAATGCTGGACCAGTTACATTTTTCTCCCAACCCATACTGCTACCAGATTTTGACTAATTAAGGGTTTGAACTCCGAAGCAACATCAGTACAAATACTACATGAGTACATGAAGTCCTTATTCAATACAGATCAGTACCCAATTCTTCAAATCAGTAAGTGTACTGACAAATGCAACCTTTATATTTCTTCTCGAGTATCTCCCATGCCTCCTTTGATGTTGTCTTACCAGCAATCTTCTCAAAATCAGATTTATCAACTGCTTGAAAAATGAGGTAAAGTGCGGTTTTATCTCTCATACGGGTTTCTTTGAGCGCCTTCAGTTGATTTTCCGTATTATGGCTGTTGCCACCGGCTCTTCATAGCTGACTTCAACTACTTCCCACGCATCTTGAGCACCGAGCAAGGCCTTCATTTGTATACTCCAATTATCGTAGTTGTTCTTTATAAGTTGCGGCAACAAAACTTGTCCCAATGATTAATTCACCACAGAGCTTGCCATGGTTCTAATACTAATTTGTTAGTATTTGATATGAACTTAATATATTTAGTAGTGGAAAAAAGAACATTTTATAACAGAAATTTAACTTCAACTATCAATATTCTCTTACCCTCTTACATTGAAAAGACTCCTTACATATTATATCGACCCAAATAAATTTCTACACACTCTACTATCACTAAATAACATTTAATCCTCTCATAAAACTCCTCTATTTCCTAGATACATTTTTTCATCTTTCAAGACATCCTAGAAGACTACAACATGACTACTAGATAATACCAACATTAAGTAATACATTCAGGAAAATTCCAGAGAGTTCCAATATTAATTATACAATAGACTAATAATTAAGATTCCAATTCCCAACAATTACATCTGATTACACAATATTATCAGTAAAATAAAAATTAGAAAACAAAGAGTCTGTTATATCATCTACCACCAGATAAACCAGAGAAAGATGTCGTTGTAGAGGGACGTGACATAACATACGAATCAAATTCTTCATTCTGAAGCATTGTAAGCTTGCTAAAGTTCATATATATTTGTGATAAGTCTGGTAGGGGTATTTCGCCTTCCAAATATTGCACAGCTTGTCGCATGCTCGGCCTGGCACTAGGTAGTGGATGTGAGCAAAGCAAACCTAGTTTTAGCACCATATCTAACTCCTCTCCTGTATAACATTCGCCTAATCTCGGATCCACAATATCGGTTAATGATCCGAATTTCCAGTTTTGTAACACCCAATTGACTAGCATCTTTCGCTCCCCTTGTGCACCGAGGTGCACTGGTCTCTTACTGCAAACAACCTCTAACAGGAATGCACCAAAGGCAAACACATCCGTAAGAGGTGTTGCCTTACCAGTTCTCGCAAGCTCTGGGGCAATATAACCCGTTGTACCTACCACATGGGTACTTTGAGGGTCGGTACCACGATCATATAGTCTTGCAAGGCCAAAGTCACCTAATCTAGCATTTAAATCACAGTCTAATAAAACATTGCTTGCCTTAATGTCTCGGTGGATGACGACTTGCTCCCAATCCTCGTGGAGGTATAAAAGACCTGATGCTACTCCTTTGATAATTTTGAATCTTTGGATCCAATTAAGGGTCGGGTTTTCTAGACCATACAAATACTTGTCAAGACTTCCATTTGGCATGTAATCATATACCAAAAGGAGCTCCCCTTTACTCCGGCAATAACCCAATAATTGAACAAGGTTTCTATGCCGGAGCTGGCCAATACTCACAACCTCTGCAATAAATTCCTTCATACCTTGGTTGGATTCGTGTGCAAATCTCTTGACTGCAACTTCCAATTTGGACACAGGTAAAACCCCCCTGTAAACCCTCCCAAATCCACCCCTTCCAAGCAACTCTTTTTCCTTAAACCCATTGGTTGCTCGGTACAAATCTTTGTATGAGAAGCGATGTGGACCAAACTCAACTTCCCAATCTTCAAATACTTCTGTGTACTTAAACTTCTTCTTCACATAGAGGAAAAGGAAAGCGACTAAAATAAGAATAAAGGCCGCTAAAGCGAAAGGCATGACTATGTCTAGGACTTTTGATTGGCGTTTGGGGGTTGTATGTGGGAGCTTTGGTAACTTTGATAGGTCAATGGATGGTGCAGGTCCATTTAGTTTGAAGCTCCATCCAAGGATGTAATGAGAGGTATTCAAAGGGCCAGTGGAAGAAGAAAAACCAACGTACATAGAATCTTTCAAAACTGTTGAGAGATTGAATTTATAAGAGAGTAGAGGTTTTGTTGGCTTAGACTTTCCAATGGGAGATAAGGCAACATTAATTTTTGTCTCTTGGCTCTCGTATTCAACCCATAGTTGCATTGCTTCACCACTGATAAGGCTCAAATTTTGAAAAGCACCGGAATCGTCGGCATAATAGCTGGCAGAAGCAGATTGGTTTGACTTCAAACTATTTATATCAATGCCAACATGGTTATTATTTATATCGTTGAAATCAGAGTTATATACAGTGTCAAGCTCAACGGCAAAAATATGATTAGTGGGATTGCCATTGTTTTGATCATTGAAGAGGCCCAAGTATTGTCCTTGCAAGGCGGCGGAGAGATTCTTCGTGGGAGAGATGAAGAACGCCATCCCATCGCTGCTGAGGCCAAGGTCGTCCGAAGTAATTGCAAATACAAATGTGGTTGAGAAGGAAGAGGTGGTCCTGCCGAAGCGAATTGAAGAGGGGTAGAAGGCATGACCTTTTATTTCAGCCGTGTCGTTTGTTAACCTCAAAAGGCCATTTGACTCGATGTAAGCTTCACCATCCAGGGTTAAATTTGCACCGGAGAATCCATTGAATGTAAATTCCACTTCTTGGCTGAATGAGAATGTTATTTTTAAGAGGAGAAAAGCCAAAGCAAAGTTTTTAATCATGGGCATGGCTAAAGAAACAAATTATTTGCTTAGAAGATGAGAAGCTCACTTTGGCGTATTTCTTAATTTGCCAGCAAGTTGTGGATTTGAGAGTATAAAGTGAGCGGATATTATTTATTCTGAGCGGATAAGGCACCAAGCAGAAGCGTCTACTTGTACAATTCACCAATCTTAGAGCAGTCTCAAAACTGGGGGACAAATTTCTGGTTAAGTACTTGTTCTTGTGTAAATATTAATATTGACACTAAAATATGCATATGACTAATTTTTATAATTTTCTTGAAATTCGTAACCTTGAGTATGTTCTTTGGCTCAATTAAAATTTGACTTAGAAGTAAGGTTAGAGATAACAAATGGACACCCAAAACATTGCAACATTAAACTTTCAACTCTGCAAAAGCACTAATGGCCAATTATTGAGTGAGATTATGATACTTTATAATGTGTAGATTGGTTAGTGCTATGGATCCATGTCTGCTTTTACGTTCCAAAAAGATTTTTTTGAGAAAAAAATAAGAATCTAGTCCTTATTTATTTTATTGCTAAAAAGTTCCTACGGGAAACCAGCCGACATTTTTATTAATATCCAAAGTTTAATACAAATTATTAATTATACCCAGAATTAGCAAATTATCCAAAGTTTAATACAAATTATTACTTCTTTTGATATATAATTAGCATATTTATACTAAAATATGTTATATTAATTGAAATTATATTGAATAACACTATATTATGTTAAATTACGCTAAATTACATTACATTACATTATTTTACAAGTTGTTATATTAATTGAATACGCTATATTGTGCTACTATTTTTTATGTTGTGCTACCATTTTCTTGCCGGCTATGTACCCTCCCTAAGTCGGCCAGAAAATGGCCGGCTTGGGTATTTTTCGATATAGCCCGGAATTCCGGGTATATTTATTAATTTGTATTAAACTGTGGATATTAATAAAAATGTCGGGGAAGCCAGGGTACAAGTTGAAAAGTAATACAACGTAGTTGAATTTTAAAAATAGTAAAATAAAAGAAATTGAATGAAATTTATAACCTAAAACTCTTCTTTCAGTGTAAATAATTCCACTGATCTTGCACCTCTATAATCAGATCTTGTAGAGTTTTGATCTGTTCCCTGAAGATTCTTGAACATCTCTCTCGAGCATATAAACATTGCAAGAACAAGTATTTTCCACGGCCTTTTTGTCCCCCTCTTTTTTCACTATCCATCTATGAGCCCCCCACTTCTTAAAATTATTCTCCAATCTTGGATCATCAGGCCAAATCTATTAGAAATGACATTGTATAGTTCCAAAGCGAAGTGACATTCGGTAAATAGGTGCATTAGTGATTCACAATGTGATCTACACATTACTCACATGGTAGGCATGTTCCAACCTCTTCTTTGTAGATTTTCTGCTGTTAGAATTTTCTTTTAAGTTTCAAACAGTTAATTTGAATTGCCTAATATGATCTCCATATGAAAATGTACATGAAGACAAAATTTTATATTTTTTTAGAATTTTTTACTATTTGTTAGATAGATAGAATGTTAGTACTTTCGCATGGTTCAAATTTAGATAAGGTAATTTTTTACCTATCTTAAAAAAATATAAAATTTTGTCTCCAAGTACTTTTTTTTTTAAGGTCCTCCAAGTACATTTTATTATGGAAATTATATTATGAGATTGTATCGAATATTTGGAATTAAGAAAAAACATAGATAATTGTATCGAATATATTACAGTGACCTACCTAGTACAAAGTATTGTAGCCTCACTCTGCAATTATAAATTAAAGAAATTTCCGAATGATAATTGTTTGAAGTTGCAAAAATCAAGATAAACATATGCCAACCAAAATTAAAATAAAAGATTATATACGATCAATCAAAGTCGTTGAAGAGTCAAAATATCTAGATTTTTTTATAAGGTCGCTTTTTAGTAATTAATTTGACTAAGACTATATACGCTCTAACCTCCTCAATTTGGTTGACTTGACCTGCTGCTTGAGTGATTCCAAATCTATCACAGATTTTTTTATTGTACTGATGTATGACTGTTACATGAAGCTGCGAAGTTGTGTGTTCTTATACAATCCACCGTCAGTGGCCAGTGTTCTGTAGGATTTGGGTGAATTTTTTATATAAACCATCAAAAAAAAAAAGAAAATCGGAAACCGAGTTGATTACATACTTTCTTACAAAAATCATCAGTACGAAAAATCATTTTTGGTAACTATTTTTGTATTCCAAATTTGAATTTCAGCATGCACTTTTCCTATCCGGTTCATTCCAATCATCCCAACTGGTCACAGAAAATCAAATGAGGAAAAATCAAAATTCAAATTGGGTATGAGATTTTGATTTCCGAAATTTATTTTCGGTCCCCACCAAATTTGAAATTAATTTATATTTCATTTTCATTCCCCACACTCTCTCTCCTCCCACCGAATTTAAACTAGGGAAAAGGAAGGCTAAAGAAACAAATTATTTCTTTGCCAGCAAGTTGTTTTGGATTTGTGAGAGATAAGGCAACAAACAGAAGAGCCGTCTCAGAACAAGCATTAGAGTGATTTTATAAAGATAATTAATTCGAGATACAAAGATATTCAACAAACAGATATTAATTATATAGGTTAGAACTAGCTAGGTCCGACATATATATATATATATATGGAACGTAAGTCTCTGTCTATGTTATATATTTACCCGGCATTAGATTGATTTTATATAGATAGAGATCGATGATAGGATAATAGGATCAGATACAAAGATATTCGACAAACAGATATTATACAGACTTAGAGCTAGACAGGTCCTATGGAACGTAACTCTCTGCTTTGTACTTGCCTACGGGCTTTAATAAAATATATAGTTTTAATAAAAATTTAGTTAGTTATTTTTAACCAAAAGACAATTACTTTTAGAGTAGATCAAGATGTCTATAAGCTCGCCAAATACTTGAAAAGATTAAATTCAAAGTCTGTTGCGTTGACTTCGAACAATTTTTTTTTTTGAAATGTGATTCGAACAATTTTATTTTATTGGTGATACATTTATATGTAAAATTTATAAATTTCAAATTAATTTAGTATAAAGTCAAGTTGTCAAGAATGATATTCATACAATCATCAGACCGATATTCAGAAATATAATAAACTACTTAAATATTAAAAAAAAAATATTTGCACAAAACTGTACTAAATATAACTTGTTTAATATTAAAAATATGCAGATACATACTTGTAAAAAGATAATTTATTATAAAAGATAATTTTATAATAAAAAAAGATAATTTTGTACTTGAAATATAATATGCAGTTACATACTTGTTTAATATTAGAAAAAGTAATTTATTATAAAAGCTAATTTTCTAAGTATTTATTAAGAGGAGGGAATACCTCATGTCTTTCATACCTCATCATACCTCAAATTGTATATTTTTGTTTTTAAAGTCCAAACTGTCGATCCGAACCGCTCAACATGATATTCATACTAAAATATGTTTGAGGATGAAATTTTATACTTTTTGCAAGTTTTTACTATTTTTTAAGATAGGTACAAAATTACTGTATCTGGACCGTTCAACAACAGTGATTTTCTCTCTATTTAAAAAAATAGTAAAACATTTTAAAAAATTATAAAGTTTCATCCTCAAGCATATTTTAGTATAGATATCATATTGAACAGTTCGGATCGACATATTAGACTTTAAAAATGAAGATGTAAAATATGAGATATGATGAGGTATAAAAAGAATGAGATAATGGAACCCTCCTCATTTATTAATTAGTTTTCTACAATAATATATTAATAGAAAGAACCTGACCATTTGAAAACAAATTTTAATCGGTTAAGACTAATGGTAAACGAGTACAGATACAGGTATATTTCTGAAATAGTTCAACATATATAACTTGAAGATTTTTTGAAAAAATATTTATGAATGTCAAGAAAGCTGCCAGTCATGTACAAATAATTTATATACCTGCAAAATAATACAAAATAAAGCGATGTTCTTAATAACCAAATTAAATTATACCCTTTAAAGTGAAAAACATTTTGCAGATCAATATCATTACGATTTCATAAATCAACAGTCAGTTGGTCCTACACGACCACAAACAACCATAAACCAAACCAAAATAGCTCCAATTAAGTTAATTAGATGGATAAACAACCATAAATCAAGCTAGTTTTACCAAAACAATCACAAATCAAGCCCAATGCCTTCAAATTAGGGCTAAAACTTGCTTAAATTCAAGGCCCAAACCCTTGGACAAATCCAAACCCAAAAACCCAAGTTGGACCTAGACAACCACCACTAGTCCAGACACTTTAATTGTATTTGTCCAGAGTTCATTTGCTATTTTTAAGTGATTTCAAGTCCCTGTATTTTATTTTGAGCACTGGCATTTTTTGTCACTTTCATGTTATCAGTTGTTTGCTTTGTAATAATGTCTCTCAGGGGTACGTTAGAGGCACTCTAGATCTAATTATAATATGTTTTTGTTGTTAAGCAGCCCCTTCTGCCTGCGAGACCAAATTAAGCATATTTTGTTGTTAAGCAGTCCCTTCTGATTAAGTTGTCGTTGTCGTTGTCGTTGTCATTGTCGTTGTCGTTGTTGTCGTTGTTGTTCGTTGTCGTTGTTGTTGTTGTTTTTCGTGTTGTTGTTGTTGTTGTTGTTGTTGTTGTTGTTGTTAGAAGAGGGTTCAAATGCACGAACATTTTGTGCTCCAATATACTCCACATCCTTTATCTCCATTTTCAAAGTCCGAACAGTCGATCCGAACCGCTCAACACGATCTTCATAATAAAATATTCTTGGAGACCAAAATTTATATTTTTTAGAATTTTTTTACTATTTTTTTTACATAGGTACAATATCACTTTTTCAGATGGTCCAGAATCTCCTTGAAACAGTGATTTTTGTAGCAATTAAGAACATTTTAATACTTAAAGAATCGAACCTCCTGTCTAAGGTCCATCTGTCCATCAATTCATGATCTGAACAGTTAATTCCGTTTAGAATGATTCAAAGTTTGGTATGAAATTACTTTACTTAAATGTAGAAAACACATGTATACATTTATTAAAAAAATGTATATTAATGCAAAAAATATGATTATGCCACGACCCTAGTGTCAAGTGTCAGTGTTGTAAATAACGGTATGTGCTCGTCGAACGGATAGGTTACCGTCAAGAAATTAATAAAGAATAATCAGAAATAATCGACCGATTAGTTAGAAAAATCCGTGAACCAAAGTTTGGTCGCCGCCAATGATTGATCGGCCGTTTTTTTAAACACTGCCTGGTGCCACTTCCTGTATTCGATCTCACAAAGAAGCTCAAGAAAAAACAGCGCAAAATTTCGAAGCTCAACAAAATTGAGATTTTTGGAGCAATGTTAATTTGTTGAACACAAATAGATGTTTATTTGTTTATTGTTATAAATAAATGTAAACAAACATAAACAAGATGAAGGGAATGTAAAGAATGACAATCTCTTTATTCATACATTTCTCATGTGTCTTACATATGTACAATACAATATTACAAAGCCTCTATTTATAGGCTACAAATTGTAAATGAAAAGTCATCTAAATCAATCCAATAATAAATAGGAAAATGAATTCCAATAGTAGTGGGGAATGAATTAAGGTAATTAATGTTAAGAGTTGCAAATAGATGAACATCCACATTAATATTTTATTCATAACACTCTCCCTTGGATGTTCATTACGTAAGAATATGCCTCATTAAAATCTTACTAGGAAAAACCCTATGGGATAAAAATCTAGTGAAGAAAAAAGAGTACATTATTCTTTTAATACGCAACTACAACCTCACCAGGAAAATCCTGTGGGAAAAACCATGGTAAAGGAAAATGTAATGCATATTAACTCCCCCTCATGACAACATTAATCAAGATCTTTAAGTCGACCAACTCCAATATTACAGATCATATTTTCAAATATTAAAGTATGAAGTGTCTTAGTGAATAAATCTGCTAGATTCTCACTTGAACGGATTTGCTGAACATTAATAACATTATTCTTTTGAAGATCATGCGTGAAAAATAACTTTGGTGAAATATATTTTGTTCTATCTCCTTTAATGTATCATTCCTTTAATTGAGTAATACATACAATATTATCTTAATATATGATCTTCAGGATCATTTCTCCAGAAGACAAACCACATGCCTGACGAATGTGTTGAATCACAGATCTTAATCAAATATATTCTCAGTTTGCTTAGTGTCTTGCTAAACTTTCTCAGAGTTAGCGAAATATATATTTAATATCATTCCAATATCTTTGAGTGGGAGAAGAACTATATCTTGCTAATAAATTTACAGCAAATGATATATCAAATCTTGTATGTCCAGCAATATACATAAATGCTACTATTGTACTAAGATATGGTACTTCAGGACCAAGTAGTTCTTCATCACTTTCTCAAGGTCTAAAAAAATATTTATTCACATTTAATGATCTTACAACCATTAGAGTGCTCAATGGATGTGATTTTATCCATACAAAATTATTTCAACACTCTTGCAATATAATTTTCTTGATGCATAAAAATGTCATTTTTAAATGTTCAATTTGCAATCCAAAGCAAAATTTTGTCCTCCCAAGATCTTTCATCTCAAATTCTTTCTTTAAATAATTTATTGCTTTTTGAAGCTCTTCAAGAGTTCCAATGATACTTAGATCGTCAACATAAATTGCAATTATAACAAAATCATTTCTATATTTTTTTATGGACATATCGTATCATTATTATATCCATGTTTCAATAAATATTCACTTAGACGATTATACCATTTGCGTCCAAATTTCTTTAATCCATATAAAGATTTATTCAATTTAATTGAATAATGTTCTCGAGAACCTAAATTATATGCTTCCGGCATCTTAAATCCTTAAGGGATTTTCATATATATATATATATATATATATATATATATATATATATATATATATATATATATATATATATATATATATATATATATATCATTATTAAGCGTGCCATATAAATAGGCTGTAACAACATTCATTAGGCGTAAATCAAGCCCTTTATGTACTGCCAGACTAATTAATTATCGAAAAGTTGTAATCCACCACAAGTGAGTATGTCTGTTCATAATCAATTCCAGGTCTTTGCGAAAAAATTTGGGCTACAAGTCAAGCTTGATATCTCACAAATTTCACCTTTCTCATTTCGCTTTCGCGTAAATACCCATTTGTATCCTACTGGCTTTATGCCTTCGGGTATTGGGACTACAGGCTCAAAAACTTTTCATTTTTCAAGAGAGTTTAATTCTGCCTCAATTGCGCCTTTCTATTTTGGCCAATCATTTCTTCGTCGACATTCTTTAATAGACTTCGAGTCATGATCCTCATTATTCATTATATTTAGCACTATATTATATGCAAATATCATTGATATCAATTTTATCTCGGTTCCATTTTATTCCATTCATAATATAATTTATCGAGATCTCTTTATTTTCATGAATTTCAGATACCTGAGTTTCTGCTGGAACTCCAATATTACTTATAATTTGATTCTCTTCTAGAGTTTTATCTGAAATTATCATATCCTCGACTTGACCATTCATTCTTTGCTCCTTTTCTTTTTCGAGGTTTTTTATCTTTAGAACCGATTGGTCTTTCACGCTTCATGCGTGTTATAATTTCATTAGTCTGTCCAACAGGGACATCGACTTTAATTGGAGCATTAGCAGCTGGTACATGTGATTTGGTCACTTTCTTTGTAAATGTGTCTGGCTATTGATTAATTAATATTTTCAAATGAATTATCTTTTAAACATCTAGTTCACATTATTTATGAGGATCTAATTAGATAATGATAATTCATTTCAACTAATATATTTTCCCAGCTTATTGTTTTTCTCCCCCTAATGTTGGGAATATTAATTCATCAAAATGATAATCGGCAAAACTAGCCGTGAATAAATCTACCATCAATGATCTAGATACTTTATTAGATTCAAATTCAATATAAATTTCTAACTTTCTTTGATGTCTCATTTTAGTGCGTTGTGGTGGAGCAATTATAACATATATCGCACATTCAAAATTCTTATATGGGAAATATTAGGCATGTGACCAAAAACCAATTATGAAGGGGAAGTTCTATAATAGCTTGTTGGCATGATGCGAATTAGTGTTGTTGCATACAAAATAACAAGTTCTCATTTTTGTGTATGAACATAAGTTACATGATGTACAATATCAATTCTAATGGACATGCATTGTCTAAGAAATAAATTCATCAACATTGTCTAGACGTATTTTCTTAATTGAATAATCATAATATTATGCTCTTAATCAAATCAATTGAGCAAATAATCTTGCAAACGTCAGGTTGCGAGTTGATAATGTGACAATACTATTGATGCATCAATTATAACCATAAAATAAATAAATGGTTCACATGGTGGATATATTAGTCTACAAATATCATCTTGTATACATTCTAGAAATGAAATCAACAAATAAAAATTCATAAGATTAAAGAATCTTCTGGTTCTTTAATGAATGTCCACATTAATTATCTATTATTTTTCACATCATTATTGATCCGGAATGGCCCAACCGGTCATGCCAAACTATGAACATATTTTTATTTGTAAACTTCAGGTTTACAATCACATGTGCTTCAATTGTACTAATATATGTATAGTACAATTTGGAGGAAAACATAAGCAATTTTTCTAATATGCATTTTTTTTTTATGTGAGATTAAGCAAATTTTCTAATATAAATATTCAACAATTTCTTCATTGGTTGTCTCAACTTGATATCTATTTCAGCAAATATCTTTAAAACTTAACAAATTTCTTTGAGACTTAGAATAATATAATACAACATCAATATAAACTTGTGTTCCTCCATATAACAATAAGATAGCTCTTCTGGAGCCTTCAATCAACAATTACAATTAATACAAAAAAAAAAAATAAATAACACCACAATAACAAAAATAATAATAACAATTGTAATTACCTTTTTTTTTTCTTACCCCCATCAATTCCAAGGAATAAATGTAGAAAAGAAAAAAAAAATTAAAATGACTTTGTCAGGTGTCTTTTTCATTTTCCAGGTATTAGTTAGCGTCCGAAGACCTTCTGAACTTGGTACTTATGATATCACCCGTTAACAATTGTCAGTATTAAGGCCAAGGAAAAAGTAAAATTATGGGATGTTTAGGGTTTTCGGCAAAATCTGATGCTTACGAAATGAAAGGGGACAGGTTTTTACGGATTTGTAATGTCTTATTTCTAGTTAACCGTCCCCTGCACCAGCCAATATTAGTTTGCTGTCACTCCAACTCCCTCTATATCCCAGTATTTCTGTGTTTTATTGATCAAGGTTCAATCTCAGATACAAATTAACTGATTTGGTCAAGTAAATTGTATACTGAAACAAAATAGTCTTACAATTTTATTATAAAGAAATGAATTTCCTTATTTACCTACGACAATTTCATTCTAGTCCAATATAATTGGTGTTGTTTTTCCAAACATAGTTGCTATAGTATATCTGGTTTAAAATTAACCTTTTGATTATTATTTGTTACTAGTTCTTGGTTGCATAAGTGCATTATGACCAATCCTATCTAGTGCGGACTGTATAAATTATTTTAACTTAGTCCTATCTAGTGTGGACTGTATGGTCTTATGCTATTTATTAGTTGCTTATTCTCAAGCTTCTAAAGTACAGTGCGCATTAGCCAATTTATAAATTATGTATCTTCAAAGTATGTACAGTCCAGGGGGCCTTTTTTCTAGTTGTTTTGAATGCTATTATTATCTGCTACTTTGAGAAGATATTTTTGGTTCCAGTTTGGCAAAAAATTAAAATTTCTTTAAATCTTCTTCCAAAAAATTAAATTATAGAAAAATTGCATTTCATATAAAATTATATGAATCATACTAAATATCTTAAAATACATATACATAAATTGATAACTTAATTACTAAGAAATATCATTTATTAAAATAAATTTATTGAACTCCGAGATGGTACCGCAAATATTCAACTATCTTAACTTTATGAATAAAATATGTCACAAATTTATCTTTCGGTTTATGGCTTCGGGCCATATATTCAACTATCTCAATTTTATGAATAAAATATGCCACAAGTTTTTCTTTATGTTTATGACTTCGGGTCAATTGACAAAACTTTATGATCACATTGAGCTTTAATAATTGAATCTTAAAATTGAGCTTGGGGCCAATTGATAAATTACTAAAATAGCTTCAGGCCAATTGATAAAATTGAAAATTTATTATTAAAAAAAAATGGCTAGATGTCATTTGAAAACATAACATTAACTTTGATACACGTTATTCATATGGCTTCAGGCCATTATATTAACATAATTTATACTAAGATGACTTCGGGTCATAATTTATGTTTAACACAAAATAATGTAAAAGAATAACATAATATAAAACAGAATATTATCATAATATATTATAAAATATAACATAATTAAAATATGAAAAATTTACCTTGAATCTTCAACTAGTAGAGCTCTCGTGCTGATAACGTGTTATAAATAAAAGTAAACAAACATAAACAAGATGAAGGGAATGTAAAGAATGGCTATCTCTTTATTCATACATTTCTCATGTGTCTTACATATGTACAATACAATATTACAAAGCCTCTATTTATATGCTACAAATTGTAAATGAAAAGCCATCTAAATCATCCAATAATGAATGGAAAATTAATTCCAATAGTAGTGCGGAATGAATTAAGGTAATTAATGTTAAGAGTTACAAAATGGAAGAGTTGCAAATAGATGAACATCTACATTAATATTTTATTCATTTTTTTTTTTGGTTAAAGAGGCCGAGGCCCAGTTTCATTCAAAAAACGAAACATAGTTTGTTTACAAAAATACGAAGGAAAGATTAATTCCTTCGAACCATCATAAACTGACTAAGATAACTATCTAGCACTATTTTTTGTTAATCAACTCCTGGTAGATAGGAACCAGGAGACACACATCAAAAGTTATATGTTTTTGTAAAACTAGATGAAACTCATTGAGACGAGTCCGTCTCATCCTCCTGTATATAAGCGACACTATGATCTTCTCCTGGCCAAAGCACTCGGAGTGGAATGGCATCCATGATTTCCTCCCGTGGCAGCCACTTCTGTGTTTCTTCCCTTACCCTTTGCTTGAGTCTCCTATTCCCTGTCCAGTAGGAAACCAAAGATATGATTAGATATATTAAAGATCGTGCAGATTTTGGATTGTGTTGTTGAAAACTTATTTCGTTGCGATGCTTCCATATAGTCCAGCAGGTAGCACAAAACACTATGAGGAAGGCTGAACGCTGTATAGAAGGAAGAGTCAGAGCAAAATTAAAAACATCAGTCATAGTAGACCAGGTCTGATAATGGATCTGATTCAGGCCTAGCCAGTACCATATCTGTTGTGCCAAAGTACAAGTAAGAAACAAGTGATGAACTGTCTCATCTTGAGCACAAAATTCGCATTGCACTATGCCTGGCCAACCTTTTTTCCTGAGATTGGTTTTACTAAGTATTCTATTTTTAAAAGCTAACCATATAAAGATTCTTATTTTATTGGGGACTGGGATAGTCCAGCAGAACATTGGTTGGATAGGGAGAATCCCTCTGTAATTGAGAAATTGGTAAGTTGAGCTCACTGAAAAATCTCCTTTGGGATCCCATCTCCAAGCCAACTTATCTACTGCATGTGTAAAAGAAATGTTACTAAGGATAAGCAGTAACTCATTCCATTCATCTCTGGCTACCCCTGTTAGAACATCCATGAATACCACTCCTTGACCTTGAGTATTAACAACTTCAGAGAGTGAGATATGTTGATTAGCACAAGAATTATATATTTGGGGGTATCTGACTGCTAATGTGCAATTGTCAAACCACATATCTTCCCAAAATCTAACTTGAGATGATTGCCCTGGTGTATATTGTACACTACTATTACCTAGTTCATTTAATTTCATAATGGCTTTCCAGAATGGTGAGAATCTGGTAGGATCTCTGTGAGTATTGTATATATATTCTATCAGATGTTTCCAAGGACTAGTATAAGATGGGGTTTTGTATTTCCACCACCATTTGAGTAATAAAGAGATATTCATAGTTCTAAGGTCTAAGATCCCTAACCCTCCATTATTTTTGGAAAGACATAGAATTGGCCATTGTATCAGAGCATATTTTTTCCTGGCTCTGGCCCCTCCTTGCCAGAGGAACCTACATCTAATCTTATCAATCTCATGGATAATAGTCTTGGGGATTTTATATAGAGATAGAGCATAGAGGGGTACTGCAGAAAGTACAGAATTAATAAGTGTGGTTCTTCCTCCAATAGACAAGAGTTGTCCTTTCCAAGCTTGGAGTTTTTTAGTGATCTTATCAATCAAAAACTGCCAATCTGCTATTGTTAATTTTTTCTCATGGAGAGGTAATCCTAGATATTTGATTGGGAAAGAAGCAGATGTACATCTAAATAATTGGGCTAAAGCTATATGATGAGGAGTATGGATAGCATACATTTCTGTTTTGTCTAAATTAATCCTAATCCCAGACACTGCTTCAAAGGCTTGCATAGCCCACCAAGCTGATTCTACTATAGTTGGTTGAGCTTCTAAAAAAATAATTGTGTCATCAGCATAATGACAGTTGGTGATAGCTGTGTTATTGAAACAGGGTGGGCCTAACCCTTTGATTAGTTGAGCTTGTTTGCCCTTAGCAAAAATTCTACTTAATACATCAGCAGCTAATATAAACAAAAATGGAGAGAGAGGATCTCCTTGCCTAACCCCTCTTTTACAATAAAAATAGGGTGTTAATTCTCCATTGACATTAAGACAGGATTGGGAACTAGTGAGCCATCTGGTAATCCAATTGAGCCAGGTATTGCCAAAGCCTCTACTTTTCATGACTTCCAGGATGTAGGACCAGTGGATTTTGTCATAAGCTTTTTCAAAATCCACTTTCACTATAACACCTGGTTGGTTATTTTGTGTACTATAATGAATTATTTCATGACTAACTACAATATTATCTAAGATATATCTGTTTGGAAGGAAAGCAGCCTGACTGGCATCTATCAGTCTATTCATGATATTGCCAAGCCTAAATGTGAGAATCTTAGAAATCAGTTTAAAACTACAATTGACCAGACTGATGGGTCTGAATTTATTTATGGTGAGAGCATCTTTAGTTTTAGGAATCAAACATATGATGGATTTATTCATTTTATCAAGTTGTAAAGTGTTATTATGAAAGCTAGAGCATAGTAACAGTAAGTCTTGTTTGACCAAATCCCAAAATTTTTGAAAAAATTTAAAAGAAAATCCATCTGGACCAGGAGCTCCATTGGGTTCACAGTCAAACAGAGCTTTTTTTATTTCTGTCATTGTAAATGGGGCTTCCAATATAGTATTTTCTGATTCAGTAACTAAATCAGAGGGCTCCCAGAAATTTGCATTTAATGAAGCATATTTAGTACCTTCTGAACCTAATATATCTTTATAGTATGCCTGAGCATGAGATTTAATTTGGTGTGGGGAAGATGTAGGGGTATCATCAACTACAAGGGAATGAATAAGGTTCTTTTTTTTCCTATGATTAGTCACTACATGGAAATATTTGGAGTTTTGATCTCCTTCTTCTAACCATTTTTGTTTGGATCTATGTTTCCAATAAATTTCTTCGTCTAGGTATATTTGTTCTAATGTATTTTTAAGGTTAGTCCATTCTGCTAGTTCATGAGGTTGGAGTTGTCTAGTTTCTTGTAGGATTTCTAGTTCTTGTAACCTAGAGAGAGTATTGTTTTTTGTTTTTTTCTTTTGGCCATAATAATTTTTGGTCCATCCTCTAATTTTCCTTCGAATAAATCCTAGTTTAAGTTGCCAGCTATATGCAATATTGGCTGGAGATAATGGATATTCATTCCACCATTTAACTATCAATTGACAGAATTCTTCTTGCTCAAGCCATAGAGGGTCTATTTTAAACAGAGGAGAGGTGTTGGAAGGAGTAGGTCCTTCTACTGTTAATAACAAGGGGCAGTGATCTGACCCATTTTTGGGGAGATCCTGGACCAGACTATTTGGATAGTGTTGGTCCCAATCTATTGTTGTCAGGAATCTGTCTAGTAAAGCAAAGTTATGTCCATTGGACCAGGTATATTTTCTAGAGGATAGTTTATGTTCTAACAGAAAATGTCTATTGATGAATTGATTAAAACTTCTACTAGTTTGAATATCAAAATTATTGCCTGTTTTCTCTTGTTGAGATCTAATGGCATTAAAATCTCCACTAATAATCCAAAATTTAGTGTATCCAGTTCTGATTTGATCTAATTCTTTCCACAAAGATTTTTTTAAACTTCTTTTAGTAGGGCCATATACTATAGTATATTGCCATTCTGTTTGATCTATTTTATTAACTAAGTGGATGTCTAAACAGAATTGATGGGTACTATGTGTTATGACTTCTATTTTGTTACTATCTCCTCCAAAAAGGATGCCACCAGAAGCACCTTGGGAAGGCAAATAAAGCCAGATGTCTAAATGCTGGGAAAGTGATCTAAGAGTTCTTGTACTAAATTCATCTTTTTTGGTTTCCTGTATAGCAACCAGGTCAACTTTATGTTGTTGAATATATTCTTTTAAAGCTAGTTTTTTCCTATGAGTATTCATACCTCTAATGTTCCAGTTGAGAATATTCATAGGTACTGGGAGTTCTCAGGGGTGAGTTGTGAGCCTATTGCTCTCAGTTGGTCTTGAGTTATAACTAGGGGAGTAACATTGTTAGGATGATATCTATTTAGGGACTTAAGCAACTGCTCAAATTGTGATCTATCCATATTTTGGAGAGCTGAAATAATCACTTGTCTATCCTGAGTATCAGTCCCTAAAGTGATATTATATACACTGAATAAGTGTTCTACTTGAGGTATAGTAAACCTAGTATAAGGGAATTTTTGGAGCAGCATGTTACCTGCTGGTTGAGAGGAGCCAGAGCTTTTCCTCTTCTGTGCTTTCCTCAAGATGGGAGTGTTTGTATGTTTCATCTGCACTCTAAAGCTTCTTCTAGGGATGGATGGATTGTATCTCCATTCTTGTGTGAGTTCTGGAGTAACTACTTGGTCATTGGATGTGTCAGTGAGATCTATAATTGTTGGTGCAGGTGTGTGGGCAGTGGAGGAAGAGCATGTTTTTTTAGTGGGGGATCTAGGCTGATGGGAGTGGCTAGATTTGTTCTTGGAATGAGAGTTGTTGTGAGATTTGAAAGCACTTTTGGGTGGAGAGGAACTAGGAGGTCTTTTGATGGGGGAGAGTTTAGAGAAGGACACTTTTTGGCTGGTTTGGGAGTGTTTGATTTCATGTTCTTTTTAGCATATGCACTAGATTTCTGCTGTTGGAGTCTTTTGGTTCTGGTAGAGAGAGGGAGGTTATCTTGTATGTCTGCTACAATATCAGCTATTAGAACACTATCTGGTTCACTGTCAGACTGTACTGGATTGTCAGCTTCAGAAAAATGTTTAGTGTGTTCATCTGGATCAGAGCAAATTTCAGGGGAGAGTGGTGTAAATCGATTGGCCAGAGGGTATGAGGTCTGGGGGGTAGTGGGGTTGTGCCAATTAGCAATGCCATGTAAAACCTGTTGCATGTAGGTAGATGTTGTTGTGTCTAACACCTCTGGTTGTTGCTGTTGTGAAGGTGGATAGGTGGTGACATTTGTTTGGTATGTGGCAGGTGCAGAGGAGGAACCAGTTTCTCTACCAAGATTATGAATTGCATTAAGTGCCTGCTGGAAAGAGTCTTCATCAGAGTCATCAGAATCATACTCTGAGTGTGCTGGCTGTGTCGGTTTGCAATTATCAAGGGGTTTTTTGCCTTTATCAGAAGGAGAAGCTCCCAGGGAGGGAGGATGGACTGGTGGGTCTGTATGAATAACAACACCACCTCTTCTTCTTGGTTGGCTTGGAGAGACTAAATTGGGGGTGTGCACTGTCTGTGTCTGAAATGGAAATCTCTGGATAGGTGGAGCTGAGGCTGAGATGCCCTGAGAGGTTGTGGAGTGGAGAGTAGGGAAATGTGGGGGGACATCTTCATGCATAGGATGAGAATTGTTAGGAGGTACTACAATGTGTGGGTTGGGTGGGACTGGATGTTGTGGAGAACCTGGGGGTATTGGTGCTGGTTGCATCCCAAAATGGGTGCCATTTGGGTATGGCCTACCATTGGGTCTACCTCTCCATGCAGTAACACTTTCAGTAGAAGGAGATTCAATTTCTATGTCAAGATCAAAAGTAGAAACAAATCCATTCGGAGCCCTATGTATCAGGTTATGTTGGTGAGGTAGGATAGAGATGTCCCCAATGCCTAACCTGATTCTGGCAAATCTATAGTCGTACCTGAACCTGGTGCCAGGATCCAGTTCTAAAATTACTGCACCAAACGGGCTAAATAGTCGTGTGAATTCTTCCCAAGTCCAAAGATCAAAAGGAAACCCCTGTAACCTAACCCAAACGGAAGTAAGCTTTTTACCTGAATTAAAGCTGTTGTCCCATTTCACAATCGGGAATTGAATATCCTCCATTCGGAGCCATTTCTTTTTGGTAGCGGCCTGTAGCCAGTCTTCCGAGGGTGTCTGGATTAAGTATATGAATTCATCGTAAACCGCAACTCTCCATTTGAAAGGCGGATAAGAAAAACGGAGTACTCGTTCAACCTTCTCAGGTCCCCAGGCCGCAATGTCATCTAGGAGGAAGCTGAGTTGAAGTTCGCGTTGAATGACCTCCGATTCTGGAGTAGTATGAAACATGAGCACAGGCGGCTGAATCTGCCTAGGAGGCTGTGCCGTGAGAGGGTTATCTGGCATGGGAGGGATATCAGGAGCAATCGGGGGTGGTTCCTGTCGTCGCTGTTGAACTGGGCGATCAGGTGGTGTTTGATGCATCGGAGCTCTCACTATCTGTGACATCGGAGGGGGGATCGGGTTAAATGCCCGATCAGGCATCGGCTGATCAAGGAAAGGTGGTAAGTGTGTCGAATCCATCGGGAGTCGGGGATCCCGAGTACCTGGTCTATTGCCAAACGGTTGGTATCTCGGTCGCGTCGTACCTCGCCGATTACCGATCGGCGCCATTGATGCTTCACTGGTTGATGCTTCTCGGGTAATGTGTGTTGGATGGACAGGAAGGTGAGGCGACGTGATAGTAAGACAGGAGGAACTTTTATGTCCCGCCTTATTGCATAAGAAACAAATCAATGCATTGCGACAATCTAATGCTCTGTGTCCCCGATCTCCGCAGCGAAAACAGATCGGATGTGTTGGCGTGGATCGTCGTTTTATCTCAGCAAGACGTGTCCAAACCAACGAAGATCGTACCTCTCTCGGTCGCGTTGGCTGGTGCCACCGTGGCGGGGACAGAAGCGACTCCAAGTATGATTTTGGAAAGGGCTCGGGGCCTAATGTATTTGGGCCATGCGCCATGAGAGACCCAAAGCGAGCTCGGGCTAATTCTAATTGGCGGGCTTTGTGTAACGCCATTTTCGCTTTGCTCTTTTTTACTTTTTCTTTTTGTCTTTTTTTTTTTTATTTACTCTCTTTTTGGATTTTCCTCAGAAACGCCTAATTCGCCATTTTTATCGCCCAGAGCTCTTTCCTCTTTCCTCCTCTCCGGCCCTTCGTTAATATTTTATTCATAACATTTATTTATTACTGTTACAATAAAAGCGCTTAATTTTTTAGGTCAATGTTTTATTTGTTAACCATGGGGTTTGATCTTCGGCTAGGCCTTATCAAAGGCCCAAAAAAGTTAGAAGATGAAACTTAATTTTGGTTACTGATATGTGATCCAAATATAAATGTCCTTTCAAGGCCCAATTTAATTTTGATTCGTGGAATTCGTCCATTCATATTAATTTTGACTCGTGAATAAACACAGTACAGCAATGATTGATTGCTTAATTTGCTAATGCTCCTTTATTGAGCAGGAGCAACACCAATAATTGATTGCTGTTTTTAGAATAGTGTTCCTAAAAATATCTCCTTATTAGCTTTTCTAAAAGCTCTTTTGCGTCTAACACTGGATCTACCGAAATTTTTACTATACCCTAAAAAAAAAAAAATTCCAAAGTTGACCTCAATTTTTAAATATTTTTAAAAATGCCCCTACCGCTGGTTTTTCCAAAGGTAGACTAGTCTAATGAAGACCACCAGTGGAAGAGCCAGCGGTAGGGTATTTTATCATTTTCTTTCATTTTTAGGATGTTTTATTATTTTTTGTTATATGCATGATTTTACATAACATATTAACTGTTGTGTTAAATAATTTTTACATGTTTCTATGTCTTTTTTTGTTTTTACATATTGACTGTAATGTTGAAGATGTTCCTTGACTAGTGTATTGTTTTTTTATACTGTATTTTTATATGATTAAGATCATGTTTTGTTATACTAAAGAGACATCCAAATGAACTAATATATATGATAAACAGTAAAAAATAATTTAACATAAAATACTACAATCTAACATGAATAATACTACAATCTAATACGAAAATACTACGATAGGGGTGTTCAAACGGTTCGGTTTGTTCGGTTTTCAACTAAACCAAAAAAATTCGGTTTAAATGGATCAGTTTTTTGGTTTAAATGGATTGGTTTGGTTGAATTTTTGAATTATTTCGGTTTAACTGGATCGGTTCGACTTACATTTTTTAAAACCGATCAAACCGAACCGATCAAATTATAATGGTTCAAGTTTGGTTTATATTTTGTTTGGTTCAATCATCGCTTCCATTCTTTCATTTTGGTTTAAATATTTAAGAACATCTACATATTTAGCATGAATTGAACAATTTGTGTATGAAAATGTATATTTTTCATTAATAATGGTACCAATACGTTTACTTCGGTTTGAAAACCGAAATTTACTTCAGTTTGTACGGTTTGATTCTTAATCGGTTGATAAATTTAATCAGTTTGGTTCGGTTCTATTTTTGAAAACCAAAAAAAAGTTTGGTTTGACTATTTTACTTTTACTTCAATTTCAACCGAACCGACCATTTTAACACCCCTAACTACAATCCAACCTAAATAAAACTACAATCCAACATTTAAAAAATACAAGTAACCGGTCAGCATGAATCAGTATGGTGGTAGGTGCCTGGGAGGAAAAGTGCTATCGCCGACATCCTTCTGTATGGTGTCCGGGTACGTCGTCGGTGGTGATGTCGCGAATAAGGCCCGTTGTTGTGGTCGCAAAGTCATGATCTATGACCCACCAGACTCATGGTCGTGGGCCCCGAGAGGATACGATGGTGTATACATCGTGGAATAGCTACGTTGATCTGCATCCTCATCAAGAATACAGCCAGTGATATGAGTCTCCGAGCTCTCATCAGACTTAATCTAACGTCAGTGAGGATTCTCATTGGCGGACCTCAGCATATCTACCAGTCAGCCCTCGAAACTGGCATCCTCCACGGTACCAACGTCATCCCTGAGCATGTAGCAACCTATTCTCCACCAACCCTTTGTCGCCATCAGCACCTGCAAATATAACATCCATTACTGACATATAAAAAAGAAATAAAAAAGAAATATGGACTATGCCCAAACTGACATATATAGGAACCGCTCTCGATAGTGGTACTCAATAGTCCAGTACGATATGACAAACTGATACAATTTTCTAAAAATATAACATCCATTTTATATAAAACTAGTATTTAAACCTTTTGGATCGATTGTGCTTCTATATTGGACTAGCTACTCGGAATCTAGCTATATATTTACAATCATCAATTTATATAGCAACCAAAAATCAAATAAATAGAAAAACTATATATTTACAATCATCAATTTGAACTCCGAAGCAACATCAGTACAAATACTACATGACTACATGAAGTCCTTATTCAATACAGATCAGTACCCAATTCTTCAAATCAGTAAGTGGACTGACAAATGCAACCTTTGTATTTCTTCTCGAGTATCTCCCATGCCTCCTTTGATCTTGTCTAACCGGCAATCTTCTCAAAACCAGATTTATCAACTGCTTGAAAAATGAGGTAAAGTGCGGTTTTATCTCTCATATGTGTTTCTTCAAGCGCCTTCAGTTGATTTGCTGTATGATTGACCATTGCCGCCAGCTCTTCATAGCCGACTTCAACTACTTCCCACACATCTTGTACACCAAGCAAGGCCTTCATTTCTATACTCCAATTATCGTAATTGTTCTTTGTAAGACACATCAACAACACTTGTCCCAACGAATTCCTGTGGAGCTTGCCATGGCTTTGATACAAATTTGTTAGTATTTGATATGAACTTAATATAATTAATAGTGAAAAAGAGAACACTCTATGACAGAAATTTAACTTCTATTATCAATATTCTCTTACTCTCTTAAATTGAAAACTTCTTCCATATTATATAGACTCATAAAAACTTTCTACACATTTTACTATCATTAAATAACATTTAATCCACTCATAAACCTCCTCTATTTCCGAGATACATTTTTTCATTTTCCAAGACATCCTAGAAGACTACAACATGACTTCTAGAGAGTTCCAACATTAAGTATTACATTTGACAAGTTTACAATTTCCAACAATAACATCTGATTATACAATATTATCAGTTAAATAAAAATTAGAAAACAAAGAGTATGTTCTATCATCTACCACCAGATAAACCAGAGAAAGATGTCAGTGTAGAGGGATGTGACATAACATAAGAATCGAATCCTTCATTCTGAAGCATTGAAAACGAGGTAAATTTCATATCTATTGCCGATAAGTCTGGTAGAGGTGCATGGCCTTCCAAATATTGCACAGCTTGTCGCATGCTCGGCCTGGCACTAGGTAGTGGATGTGAGCAAAGCAAACCTAAGTTTAGCACCATATCTACCTCCTCAACTGTATAACATTCGCCTAATCTTGGGTCCACAATATCAGCTAACGATCCGAATTTCCAGTGTTCTAACACCTGGTCGACTAGAATCATTTCTTCCCCTTGTGCACCGCGGTATAACGGTCTCTTACCGCAAACAACCTCTAGCAGGAACGCACCAAAGGCAAACACATCAGTAAGAGGCGTTGCCTTGCCAGTTCTTGTAAGCTCTGGGGCAATATAACCTATTGTACCTGCCACATGGGTGGTTTGAGGGTCGGTACCACGATCGTATAGTCTTGCAAGGCCAAAGTCACCTAATCTAGCATTTAAATCAGAGTCTAATAAAACATTGCTTGCCTTAACATCTCGGTGGATGACGACTTTCTCCCAATCCTCGTGGAGGTATAAAAGACCTGATGCTACTCCTTTGATAATTTTGAATCGTTGGGTCCAATTAAGGGTGGGTTTTGCTTGACCATACAAATACTTGTCAAGACTTCCATTTGGCATGTAATCATATACCAAAAGGAGCTCCCCTTTACTCCGGCAATAACCCAATAATTGAACAAGGTTCCTATGCCGCAGACGGCCAATACTCACCACCTCTGCAATAAATTGCTTAATACCTTGGTTGGACTCCTGTGTGACTCGCTTGACTGCAACTTCCAATTTGGACACAGATAAAAACCCCCTATAAACCCTCCCAAATCCACCACTTCCAAGCAACTCTTTTTCCTTAAACCCATTGGTTGCCCGGTACAAATCTTTGTATGAGAAGCGATGTGCACCATACTCAACTTCCCAATCTTCAATCACTTCTGTGTACTTAATCCGCCTCTTCACATAAAGGAAAAGGAAAGCGATTAAAATAATAATAAAGGCTGCTGAAGCACAAGGTATCACTATGTATAAGACTTTTGATCGGCCTTTGGAGGTTGTACTTGGGAGGTTTGGTAACTTTGATAGGTCAATGGATGGTGCTGTTCCATTTAGTTTGAAGCTCCATCCAAGAATGTAATGAGAGCTCTCCAAAGAGCCAGTGGAAGATGAAATACCAACAAACATAGAATCGTTCAAAACTGTTGAGAGATTGAATTTATAAGAGAGTAGAGATTTTCTTGGCTTAGAATTTCCCATGGGAGATAAGGCAATAGTAATTTGTGTCTCTTCGCTCTCGTATTCAACCCATACTTGCATCGCTTTACCACTGATAAGGCTCAAATTTTGAAAAGCACCTGAATCGTCGGCATAATAGCCGGCAGAAGTGGATTGGCTTGATTTCAAACTATTTATATCAATGCCAACATGGTTATCATTTATATCGTTGAACGCAGGGTTTTCGAAAGTGTCAAGCTCAACGGCAAAAATATGATTCGTGGGATTGCCAAAGTTTTCATCATTGAGGAGGCCCAAGTATATATTCTCTTGGCAAGGCGGAGGAAAGATTCTTCGTGGGGGAGATGAAGAAGGCAATCCCATCACCGCTGAGTTTATGATTTGTCGAAATAATTCCGAATACAAAAGTGGTTGAGAAGGACGAGGTGGTTCTACCGAAGCGAATTGAAGAGGGGTGGAAGGCATGACCCTTCACTTGAGACGTGTCATTTGTTAACCTCAAAAGTCCATTCGACTCGATGTAAGCAACACCATCTAGAGTTAGATTTGCGCCGGAGAATCCATTAAATGTGAATTCCACTTCTTGGCTGACTGAGAATGTGATTTTTAAGAGGAGGAGAAAAGCCAAAGAAAAGTTTTTAATCATGAGCATGGCTAAAGAAACAAAGTTGTTGTGGATTTGAGGATATAAAGTGTGCAGATATTATTTATTCATGTGAGAGATAATTAAGGCACCATGCAGAAGCGTCTAGTACTTGTATACTTGTATAATTCAGCGTGCATTAAGTCGTAACAATTGACAAATAGAGCCGTCTCAGACTTGACTTGGGGATAAATTTCTTTTTTAGTACTTGTTCTTGTGTAAATATTAATATTGAGACTAAAATATGCATCTGACTAAACTTTATAATTTTCTTGAAATTCGTAACATTAAGTATGTTTAGAATTTGACTTAGAAGTATGGTTAGAGATAACACATGGACAAAAAAATTATTTCTGCTTTTAAGTTTATAACATCGAGTGAGATTATGATACTTTATAATGTGCAGATCGATTAAGTAGTGTTGTGGATCCATATTTCTGCTTTTAAGTTTCAAAACAGTTAATCTGAATTGTTTAATATAACCTCCATATGAAAATGTACTTGGAGAATTTTATATTTTTTTAATTTTTTTACTATTTTTTAGATAGATAAAAAATTACTAGTTTTTTCATATGGTTTATATTTAGATCAGGCAATTTTTTGCCTACCTAAAAAAAAATAGTACAATGATTTAAAAAAAAAATCTTAAGAGATTGTACCGATTATTTGAAATTTGAACAAAGATATAATAAAGACTGACTTATATACGTAGTACAAAATATTGTAACCTCACTCACCAATTATAAATTAAAGAAATTTCCGAATGTAGTTCAAAAGTAGTTGCAAAAATCAAGATAATAATATATGAACAAAAATTAAAATAAAAGGTCATATACGATCAAATCAAAGTAGTTCAAAAGTCAAAAGAGGCGATAGAAAGACTAAAGAGGTGATTGAAAATTCCAAATGCTATTTTTTTTTTTGGCTAAGGTCGCTTTCTAGTACACCCAATTAATTTGACCGTAATCCATGTGATGTGAACGCTCTAACCTCCTTCTGCTTAAAGTGATTCCAAATCTATCACAGATTTCTTTTGCACTGATGTCACTGAGGAAAGGACGCACAAAACATTTCAATAGGCCTGTAGGATCTGAAAGGGGTTGATTGCTTAACTTTTTTACAAAAATTATTAATACTGAAAATCATTTTCGGTATCCACTTTTGAATTCCGAATTTGAATTTCGGTATGCACTTGTCCTATCCGGTTCTCTCCAATTAATCCTCCAACCGGCTACAGAAATCAAATGATGAGAAACCAAAAATCAAATTTGGTATGAGATTTTGATTTCCGAATTTATGTTCGGTCCCCGCACTCTCTATCCTAACACCGAATTTAAACTTTAGTTGGAAATTTTGATTAAACGAAGGCTTCGAATGCAAACAAAAATGAATTTTTGTATTGGCTTGGAAAGAATTGGAATGGGCCGGTCACTTAATGTGGCCATCTATCACTACTACAGAAATAACCTCTTGTAACGCCCATTTTTTAACGGTTGAAACCAATTCTGGTCTGAAACCGATAGACTAAAGGTGTTGTGGCAAGTTAGTAAATAAGTTGGAAACTCTTGTATCGGTTGTGACCTAAGAAACAAATAGTAGAGATACCCCACTTTCATCTATCCGTTTTTTTGTGCGTATCTATAGTAGAGATTTATCTTATTGTATCGGTATTGTTATAGTAATCGATAGAATAATGTGATGATGCTCAAATATCGGTTTATAATTAGAACCGATATAGGAAAGACAAACTTCTTCTTTGGTTGTGTTTTGAACTGATAGAATATAGTGACTTTTCGAGCCTCTTTACTGTAGGTCTTTAATTTTTACATTGCCCGCTGTCTAATCAAATTAAATTTTTCTCCACTCTGTCTTCTTTCCTCTTTATTTCTCTACTCTCTTTGTTTGGGTTTAGTAGCCGCTCTGTTTCCCTTTTACTATTGCGCCTCTTTTTTTTACTCACTTCCCCTTCCACTTACGCAAGGAAATGTAACTACACAAGCAAACTGTCCGACCCAATACTTCTCATAATCTTAGGGCTACTTGAGACTAAGGATGCGTTGCGGACATGAAAGCAGTCAAAGAGGTGGGAGCACCTCTGGACCTCTTTACCCTTTCTCAACATCACTTGTGATATTTCGACGAAGACTTCCTTAAAGAGGATGGCTACTTTCCTTAGTAGTTTAACAAATGTTAAACGTTTTGAGCTACTTTTGAAGTGCGGTTTGCGTCAGGAATGCAATTTGATTGAGAGATAAATTAAATATGCCTGACTTTATTCTAACCTTTTGCTTATATTTTCCAAAGTTTGATGAACTATTGCCGGCAGTTGTTTTTGCCGCTAGAACAACCGATATTTCATAAGCTGGAAAATGTCATTATTTTATCTCTTTGTATGTCTTCATGTATCGATCAAATGATAAAATGGATTATGAGGAGTTCATCAAACTTGAAGAACCTTACAATAATACAACCAGAAAAATGTGTAAGTCTTTTCCAAATAGTACTACTTCTATCATACTTGCAAAAAGGGCTGACACTAGCTACTGCACAAACTGAAGAAATCTGACTACTTTCATACTTGCATACATGCATGGTTAAATAAAGATATAATTAGCAATTAAATATTTGTTATTGGTTGTAGTTTTGTTATGGTACTGAACCCTCGTCAACTGTTGAGGTCAATATTTGGACGGTTGATGATACGTTACAACGATTTAAACACATTTTGCACTCTGCAGGTGAAGTGCAACATTTTGGGCCCCTCTGTCTAAAAAATCACCCTCTTTCAAAGTTTGTGATGAAATCCTTGAGTTATAATGAGATTAAATTTCAATGTACAATCATTAATTGTATGTATGGCACACTAGAGACGATCCTTTCCTCGAAGCAATTCTAAATGTGTTTTGTTTATAATTTAGAGTTCCTCTCTTTATTACATATAATATATGAATTTGTAAAATAGCTTATTTTGTGATGGTTGAGGTGAAGCCTACTTTATATTTTGTATGTTGTAAAACATGTTGTAAAACATGTTGTAAAAATTGAACAATGTAAATTAAACAAATACATACTTACCTTCTTCTATCGGTTTTATATTTGCATCCAATAAAAGAAGCTACATATCTTGTGTAATTATTGGGCCTTTTTGACTTCCATATCCTCCCCTGTCTAATTAAATAAATCTCTGCAATTTTCCTTAAAAAAAAAAATATCCTCTCTCTGTTAGGGTTAGTAGTCTTTTTGACTTCGGTTGTCTTTAACTATTTTATTCTATCGGTTCAGAGCATTATTCCACTAGAAGAACCGATATTAAATAGGAAGTTCAATTATTCTATCAGTTATTGTGTTGTAATTGATATAAGAAGTTGTATATTCTATCGGTTGTTTTTTGGTACCGATATTATATACACGATTTTCGCGCCTATTTGACTTCTATGTCATTAATTATCACATTATCCCGATCTAATCAAATAAATTTCTCTCTTCTCCTTATTTATTTCTCTCCTCTCACTTCTCCCTTCACTCATCTCTCTCTTAGAGTTTAGTGAACATCAGTTCAACAATCTCTCAATCTCACTAATGTAGGTAGGATTCGAAGTATATATAGGGTCCAAGACGAAGCATGGTAGACTCAAAACGAAGGATTTTTCTTTGAGAGGGGGGATTCTACGTCTATTATTGTCCAATTGCTAATTAGAATATGTTCTAGTCCCAATTATAGTTGCAACTGTACAAACTAATAAAAATATGAGCAATGCGTCTATACATTAAATTTTACCAGAACTCGATAAACTGGAACCATCAAATCTGAACTTGGCAAACTGCTACAATTTTCTATTTTACCAGAATTTGGTAAACTTGAACCATCAAATCTGGACAGAGGAATCATAACCTTGTTGAAGAGGAAAGAAAGATAAACAACATCAGATTACACAATATTACAAACAACAACAACAACAACAACCTCTAGTCCCAAACAAATTGGGATAGGCGAGAAATGAAACTCAACCAGAGTTATTACACAATATTATCAGACAAATAAAAATTCTCTAAAGATTCAGTTCTATCATCTACCACCAGATAAACCAGAGAAAGATGTCATTGATATTGTAGAGGGATGTGACATAACATAAGAATCAAATCCTTCATTTTGAAGCATTGCAAGCATGCTAAAGTTCATATCTACTGCCGATAAGTCTGGTAGGGGTGCATCGCCTTCCAAATATTGCACAGCTTGTCGCATGCTAGGCCTGACACTAGGTAGTGGATGTGAGCAAAGCAAACCAAGTTTTAGCACCATATCTACCTCCTCTACTGTATAATATTGGCCTAATCTCGGATCCACAATATCGGCAAATGATCCAAATTTCCAGTGTTCTAACACCAGATCGACTAGAATTGTTCCCTCCCATTGTGCACCCGGGTGTAATTGTCTCTTACTGCAAACAACCTCCATCAGAAACGCACCAAAGGCAAACACATCAGTAAGAGGTGTTGCCTTGCCAGTTCTTGCAAGCTCTGGGGCAATATAACCCATTGTACCTGCCACATGGGTGGTTTGAGGGTCGGTATCACGATCGTATAGTTTTGCAAGGCCAAAATCACCTAATTTACCATTTAAATCAGAGTCTAATAAAACATTGCTTGGCTTAACGTCTCGGTGGATGACAACTTGCTCCCAATCCTCGTGGAGGTATAAAAGGCCTGATGCTACTCCTTTGATGATTTCGAATCGTTCGATCCAATTAAGGGTCGGCGTTTCTTCACCATACAAATACTTGTCAAGACTCCCATTTGGCATGTAATCATATACCAAAAGGAGCTCCCCTTTCTTCCGGCAATAACCCAATAATTGAACAAGGTTTTTATGCCGGAGCCGGCCAATACTCACAACCTCTGCAATAAATTGCTTAATACCTTGGTTGGATTCGTGTGTGACTCGCTTGATTGCAACTTCCAATTTGGACACAGGTAAAACCCCCTTGTAAACCCTCCCAAATCCACCACTTCCAAGCAACTCTTTTTCCTTGAACCCATTGGTTGCTTTGTACAAATCTTTGTATGAGAAGCGATGTGGGCCAAACTCAACTTCCCAATCTTCCATCACTTCGGCATACTTAAACCTCCTCTTCATATAGAGGAAAAGGGAAGTGAGTAAAATCAGAATAAAGGCCGCTGAAGCGGAAGGTATCACTATGTATAAGACTTTTGATCGGCCTTTGGAGGTTGTACTTGGGAGCTTTGGTAACTTTGATAGGTCAATGGATGGTGCTGTTCCATTTAGTTTGAAGCTCCATCCAAGAATGTAATGTGTGCTATACAAAGCGCCAATGGAAGAAGAAAAACCAACGTACATAGAATCGTTCAAAACTGTTGAGAGATTGAATTTATAAGAGAGTAGAGGTTTTTTTGGCTTAGAATTTCCTATGGGAGATAAGGAAACCGTAATTTGTGTCTCCTGGCTCTCGTATTCAACCCATACTTGCATCTCTTTACTACTATAAAGACTCAAATTTTGAAAAGCACCAGAATCGTCGTCATAATAGCCGGCAGAAGCCGATTGGTTTGACTTCAAACTATTTATATCAATGCCGACATGGTTATCATTTAGATCATTGAACTCTGGGTTATTAACAGTGTCAAGCTCAACGGCAAAAATATGATTGGTGGAATTGCCGTTGTTTTGATCATTGAGGAGGCCTAAGTATTGTCTTGGCAAGGCGGCGGATAGATTATTCGTGGGGGAGATGAAGAAAGCAATCCCATCGCCCTTGAGGTCAAGGTCCTCCGAAGTAATTGCGAAAACAAATGTGGTTGAAAAGGAAGAGGTGGTCCTGCCGAAGCGAATTGGAGAGGGATGGAAGGCATGACCGGATTTCATTCGAAGTGTTTCGTTAGTTAACTTCAAAAGGCCATTCGACTCGATGTAAGCTATACCGTCTAGGGTTAGATTTGCGCCGGCGAATCCATTGAATGTAAATTCCACTTCTTCACTGACTGAGAATGTGATATTTAAGAGGAGGAGAAAAGCCAAAGCAATGTTTTTAATCATGAGCATGGCTAATTAAGAAAAACTAATTGTTTGCTTTGAAGATGAGAATCTCACTTCGGCGTATTTAATTCTTTGCCAGAAAGTTATTGTGGATTTGAGAATATAAAGATAAGGCACCAAGCAGTAGCGTCTACTTGTTTACTTCTACAGTTCAGCGTACATAAAGTCGTAATTAAACAATTGATCACCAATAGAGCCGTCTCAGAACTCTGGGGCAAATTCTGGTTAAGTACTTGTTCTTATGTAATATTAATTTGACTCTAAAATATGCATATGACTAAGCTTTATAATTTGCTTGAAATTCATAACATTGTGTATGTTCTCACTATTACAAAAATGCAAAGCATACACGGCACCATGTTTGCTCAAAATTTTCATTAAATCAGTGTGTCCAAATCAAGAAAACACGATTCCCAAAATTTGCTAGTTTGGTCAAATTATCTGCGCTTTTATTGTTTACAACCGTGTATAAATGTGGTCCAACATTCATACACGGTCGTAAATAGTAAAACCGTGTATGAATGTTGGAGGGTATTTTTGGAAGATCTGGGGTGCATTTTCGGACGGACGTAATAATTCTACAAGGATTTATTGTATTATCCGTATGTGATGAAAGAAAAACAATTTTTTTCACGTCATCGATCTGTGCTTTTCTGTTACAATGCATCTCTCTATTTTTTCTAAGTCATTTCTAAAACATGTTTCCCCTGTAGGCTGTGCTTGACCGTTCTCTAAGTCAACAAAATCTAAATAGGTGAGGCTAAGGCAAGTGATAAGGCAAGAGAGGTGATATCTTCACCGGAAAGCTGGTTTCCAATGAGAAAACTTCAAATGGCCATAAAACGGCACTTGAGTGTCTGATTTCAGCGTTCAACCACTTTTTTGAAAGCTCGCGAGGAGATCTAAAATTGAAGGGGAGGGACTCAAAACTGGAGTTGAAGTTTCTAATTTTCGATTGTTTTTGTTGTTTATCATAATTTTTCTTAGGCATTATTCATGTAAATGTATGAAGTCTCATATCTAGAGTTTTTTGTTAATATTTTCATGTTATTCATTTTTCTGTTCATGTAATATGTGATGTAATTGTAATTGTTGTTCATATTGGTAAATGTAATGGTTTTGGCATGGTATGTGTTGTGTTTATCTTTATAGTTTATTAAAATTTAGTTTAGTGTTTTTGATATTTAGATCTAGGGTGGATTTAATTTGAGTTCAGATCTAGGGTTTCATTTGATTTTGTAATTTTTTTTAATTATACACAATTTTACTTTAAATGTAATGTTTTTGGCATGGTATGTGTTGTGTTTATCATATGATGTGTTTTGGCGAAAAAAATCAATGAAAAACAAAGTTTAGTGACTTCAGGCAAAATTTACCCTATATTTTAGGTAGGTAGAAAATTACTACTTTCGCATGGTTCATAATCTTTAGATCTGATAATTTTTTACCTATCTAAATTAAAAGAAACAGTAAAATGATATTAGAAAATATAAAATTAAAGAGAATGCATGGACCATTTGAAATTTGAAAACACAAATATAATATAGACTGACCTACATATATAGTATAAAAATATATTTTCAAAAATAAAATTAAAGGTTATATATGAACAATCAAAATAGTTCAAAAGTCAAAATTAGCGGCGATAGAAAGACTAAATAGGCGATAGATTCCAAATGCTAATTTTTTTTCCTAAGGTCGCTTTCTAGAAATTAATTTGACCGTAAGACTAAAGAGACGATTGAACAGATCCACGTGACGTGAACGCTCTAACCTCTTCAACTTGCTTGACTTAACAGTATGAACTGCTTGAAGTTATTCCAGATTTATACCAGAATTTTTTGCACTGATGTCTGTTTCATGACAATGTGGAAAAGGACGCACAAAACTTGATTTCAATGGCCTGTAGGATGTGGGCAATTTTTTTTTATACATAGTTATACCAAAAATCAGAAACACTTTTGGATTCCGAATTTTAATTTGACTATGCAGTTCTCTCCAATCCTCTCAACTGGCCACAAAAAATCAAATGAGGAGAAGCCAAAAATCAAATTCAGTATGAGTTTTTTGTTTCCAACACTCTCTCCTCCCATCGAATTAAACTTTAATTTGAAACTTCGATTTAAATTTTCAAAGAAGTCTTTTTCTTATTACAGTGCAATCATGTTAAACAAATATTTATATAAAAGAGGAGAGAATCAAAGAAGAGAGAGAAAATATTTAATTATTTACAGTTGGACCAATCAAACCATTATATCGATCGATGATCAAAGAAAATCGATTTTTTGAAGTAATCAAACCATTATATTGAACCATCATTAAATATTTCATTAATTAGAGTGGGACCAGATCAAAGAGGAGAGAGAAAGCTCATACCGAAATTGATTTTTGTAATTCAATTGTTTTTCTTATTTTGATTTTCTGTGGCGGCCAAAGAGAAGTAGTGAAGTGGGCCACCGAATTGAATTTCAGAAAAAAAAATGGGTACCGAAAATTACTTTCAGTATTGATAATTTTTGTAAAAAGGTAAACAATTTATCCGGTTTATGGTTTTTTAATTTTTTGACGATAGTTTATAAAATAAATTTCTCAGCACTGGGGGACAAATTTCTAGTTAAGTACTTTTGACACTAAAATATGCATATGACTAAGCTTTATAATTTCCTTGAAATTCGTGACATTAATTGAGTATGTTATTTGGCTCAATTAAAATTTGACTCAGATGTTTAGTGTTGTTGGAAGCATTTTTTTATGGTGTTTGACTAATTTGTAAAATATATAAATATTGTATTTTGCACTTTGTTTTTTTGAGATTAATTGCTATATTTGAAAATCAAATCAAGTTAAAGAAAAGTATCATACAAGTTATATGGAATGATCGATTACATGATCTACACGAGTTATAAGGAATGATTGGATACATGATTCACACGAGCTATATGGAATGGTCAGATACTGATTGGATGCTGGATCATGAAGATTACAAATATCATACTTTACCATTTTAAATTTATGAATTTTTATTTATGTCAAAAAGTATGGTAAAGTAGGTCTGAGATGGTGACCGCCTAAGTCTAGCCATTGCAAGACAGAAACCCAAATTCAAAATTCAAATTAACGAGGCAAGTCAATAGTGCAAACTAAGCACAAGCAAAACCGTGAAATCCTAATTCTGCAGATCTTGAGATCTGCTCCAGTCATTGTGACGGTTAACTAACTATCACTATTGGTGTGGATCAAACCCTATATTTGTTTCCATTTTATGAGATTTTGTAATCGCATTATAAATAGAGGGCTCGGTCATTTACCTCAAACTAACTAAGATTACAGCCTTTGAGTCGCCACTTTTGAAATCCTTTGAGAGGTTTAGTATAGCCCATTGTTGCTTGTGCTTAACAATCTATATCCTTTGCAACAACCTCAAATCCAATTCACCTAAATTAATCCTTTGAGAGGTTTTGGACTTATAGCTGTTGTGCTCGTCTACTTTGAGTTGTTGTGCCCGCTCTTGAGTTATTGTGCTTCTTCTCTGTTTGAGCCATTTGTGCTCCTTTTTCTTCGGACTGTTAGAGTGTTGTCTTGCCGATTCGAACTTGTATTCCTTTCTTGTTGGGTAATAGAAAGGCACGCCAGCTGCGATGCACAGAGACGTAGGTCTTTAGATACCGAACTCTGTTAACATCTCCTATGTCAACTTTCTTAACTCTATCTATTTACTTTACTACACCTTACTTTACAAGTTCTTGATTCCACCAAAAACTACATATTTACGCACACTTGCACTCAATATTTATTTAAACGTCAATATCAAACCGAATAGGGTTAAAACTTTAAAAGACCCATATTCACCCCCCCCCTAGGTGCCGTTAGAGACAACATAGAGATAACAAATAATGGAGACCGACAACATTGCAACATTGAACTTTTAACTCTGTAAGGGCAATAATGAAACTTTTCATGAATGGCCAATTATTGAGTGAGATTATGATACTTTATTAGATGCAGATCGGTTCGTGCAATGGATCTATATCTCTCCTTTTAAGTTTCCAACAATTAATCTGAATTGCTTAATATGATCTCCATATAAAATTTACTTGAAGACCAAATTCTACATTTTTTTAGAATTTGTTTACTATTTTTAAGATAGGTAAAAAATTACTACTTTTGCATTGTTTATAATCTTTAGATCAGGTAATGTTTTACTTATCATAAAGAAATAGTAAAACGATGTTAAAAAATATAAAATTTTGGGGTATATTTCGCCGGAGGTCACTAAATTTTGTTATTTGTCACAAATTGGTCACACAAGTTTGATCCCTCTATAGCCACTGAACTTTTAATTTGTCCCAATTAAGTCACCATATAATTTTTTCATCCAAAAAATTAATAAAATATAACTTTTCCATTAGTATTTTTGACGAATGAGCATACATTAATATTTTGGACGGAAAAGTTATAAAGTGACTTAATTGGAGTAAATGAAAAGTTCAGTAGCTACAAAGAGACAAATTAAATTTGAGTAACCAATTCGTGAGAAAAAACAATGTTTAGTGACCTCCAACGAAATTTATCCAAATTTTGTCCTCAAATATATTTTTATATGAATTATATATGTTAGGAGATTGTATATGGAATTTAAAAACGAAGATATAATACAGACTGAACTAAATATATAATACAAAGTAATATTGTAGCCTCACTCTCCAATATAAATTAAAGAAATTCCCAAATGCTAATTCTTTTAAGATGCAAAAATCAAGATAAAAATATATTAACAAAAATAAAAATAAATGGTTATATACGAACAATCAAAGTAGTTCAAAAGTCAAAAGAGGCGCCAAAAATATCCAAACGTCGTTTTCTAGTACAATTAATTTGACCGTAAGACTATTGATTGACTTGAATTGCTTGATGAATTGGCTAAACTATATAATTTCCTTGAAATTCGTAACATTGAGTATCTTCTTTGGCTCAATTAAAATTTCACTTATAAGTAAAGTTGGAGATAACAAATGGACAGCCCAAACATTGCAACATTAAACTTTCAACTCTGCAATAACACTAATGAAATTTGTTATGAATTAATTAATGGCCAATTATTGAGTGAGATTATGATACTTTCCAATGTGTATTTGGTTTGTGCTGTGGATTTATATCTTTGTTTTTAAGTTTCAAACATTTAATATGATCTTCATATGAAAATATACTTGGGGTTCAAATTTTATATTTTTTAGATACTTTCCAATGTGTAGTTTTTAAGTTTCCGAATGCTATTTGTTTGAAGTTGCAAAAATCAAGATGAACATATATAGAACAAAAATTTAAATAAAAGGTTATATATATACGAACAATGAAAGTCGTTCAAAAGTTCAAAAGTCGTTCAAAGGTCGCCTTAATACTAAGACTATGCAACAGTGCGAACTCAACTTTTGTTTGAGTTGACCTGCTGCTTGAGGTGATTCCAATGAGAACGGAGTAGGTCCAATGTCCATCGGACCTACTTTTAGGTTCAACGAGCATGATGACTGTCCGATCTACTTTAATATTTGTGCACACGAAAATTAAAACATACATGCACGAAGTTTAAAGCATTCCGCACAAATCTTAAAGCAAATCGACGGTGATTAAACTCATCGAACCAGAGTAGGTCCGATGCTACTCTCATGTGAATTCCAATAGAGGTGTTAGATGAGGGTCGATCAAGCTTTAGTTAAGAAAGTCACTGTACGTAGAAGAGACAACAGTTTTTATTAGGCCTAAAATTTGAAAAGGGCCAAGAGAGTATCATCAATAAAATGATTGGAACATTATATTTTTGGATAGGGACTACAGTATCTATTTCCATTTATAGGATAATATCCTGATTAATTGATTTAAGGCAATAAAGTGTAATTTGAAAAGAGTACAGTATCCATTTTCTATGTCGTGTAAGTGATAATATCCTGATTAATTCCTGATTAATTGATTTAAGGCAATATTCACTAGAGTACAGTATCCATTTATAGGATAATATCCTGATTAATTGATTTAAGGCAATAAAGCCCAATTCAGGTTTTTCTGAAACTCAATATTCACTAGAACGGGTTAAGCCTAAACTGAAATTAATAGAAGCCCAAACCAGTCAACTGGGCCTAAGTCCATCATTATAAATAAAAGAAATGTTATAAAACAAGCCCAATATGAATCCGAAAATAGTACAATAAAGCAAAAAAATGTTACAAATTTAGGAAATTTAAATCAAGAGTACTCACAAAAATAATTTAGATTGGATTTTAGACTCATGTGCAATCGATTATATGATTGGAAATAAGAATATATATATTGCATGATAACCAAATTATCAAAGGTCAAGAATTTGTATATATTGCAAACGGTGAAAAAATTCCTCCAATTTATCATAGGGGTGTAAATTCGTATCCGTATCCGAATTAAACGGATCGGAGGATCGGATAATACGTGGATATGGATCCGGACAAATTCATATGTATGAAGAACAGCACCGGATATGGATTCGGATAATTTCGCGGGTACTGAAACGGATCGGATATCCGCAAGTATCCGGATTACGAAACCTCTTCCTGATACGCGCTCTCTCTCCTGTCTCAAATCTCCGAAACTTTTCAAGTAGAAGCGCTTGAAAGGCTTTATATAGAACACTCTCCTCTCTCTTCGTTCCATTGTGGGACTAAAAAGATATGAGCTCCGATGAATTTCAATGGATTGTCGTTTTTTTTTTGGGGAAAGTTTGGCTGGCAGTTGGGCAGCTGCCAGATGGAATGCTTTGAAGTCAGCTTATCCGCTGCATCATCTTTTTCCATTGTATATTAATCTTCTCCACTTACTTATTCAAGGAGATCTTTATTTCATTTTTTTATTTTCTGATTTGATTTTCCTTAATTTTATTAATTTTCTTAATTAAAATTTAAATCTTAAAGTTCATATTCCGGCTTGGATTTTAGTCCCACAATGGATTTGATTATGTATCCGTATTCGAATCCGTATTTGTGGATTATTTGCTCCGTATCCATATCCGTTTAAGGTGGATTTGATTTTACATTTTGACATCCGTTTTCTATCCATATCCGTATCCGTATCTGCTCACTGAAATGTGGATAAGAATATGGTATCAGCATTATCCGCTCCGAATCCGCTCCGTTTTCACCCCTAATTTATTATCAATAGGAAAACTTTCAAAGAAATAAATTGTGAGATTATATTTTCATAAAAAAAATGTATTTTTGATGTGACATCTAAGGGGATGATTGGTGAAGGGTTTTTTTTTTTCAAAATGAACTCCATTTTTTAAATAGTCAAAAATTCAATTTCAACAAAAAAACACAATGCCATCGTCCGTTGAGCCAAACCGATGTCGAAGAGTCACTCATTACTAACTGTACTTAAACTATACTCGATGGCAAAGGAGAGGGGCCATCAACGCCATCGGTTGGTTGGACCGAACAGTCGGTAAAAAGTTTAACGTAATTACAGCGCTGCCATTGATTACATACACCATCCGTACAGAAGGGCACCAGATGATAAAGGGGCGATTGTAAATATGTTTTTTTGTAGTTGTGAATAATCTCTGGTTTCAACTGAAAATGTGGGGCATTGAATGCTTTTATATTTGTGCTCTATTTTTTCTGAGGATGTAGCTTGGATGGAATTTCATGAAATATATTCTTGTTTTGGAGATAATTTAACAATGTGCAGTGTTATTTAAATATTATGTCAATTTGCGGTAGCATGCAACTCAGAGCGGACAAATAAGTCAGATTTGCAGCTAAAGAATATAACAGAGCAGTTTTGGATTCATGCAGTGCATGGACAATAGAATTAAAATAGCAATGTAGATGGTCATGTGCTGCATGAAGCCAAAATTGCTCTGTTAAACTCTTTACCCAGATTTGTGCTGGATTTGTAAGAAAAAGACCCTAAACTCTAAACCCTAAATCCTAAATGAGAGCTTTTTCTTAACAAAGGAACCTCTTCTCCATGAATGTAAGACCTAGACTTCGAAGGAGAGGTTCCTTCGTTGAGAAAGTTGTGAATAACCTTAAAAGAAGTAGGCTCTCGAACTATGGTGAGCTATAAGACTGGACATCAGATTGTTCAGGATAATATATTAGTCGTAATTATATAGTGTCATTTCCATTCACATAGTTGATGGTCAGAATATATTAAAATACATGAATGCTAGCAAGTACATTATAAAAAAATTAAGAACAAATCGTAAATGGTTTTTAAGAATAACAGTGTATAAATTCTGTTAGGGGTTTTTTCTTTTTCACGCCTCTTTGACTACCCTGTAAACTCTTTCCAAGTTATACATGGTTTGTTCAGGAACTGTGTTGGATATATGTACATTATACACGGTCTTTTCTATATAACCTTTCTTTAATTATAGAAAACAACACCACTTTCGTCCCCACACTCTGATCAATTTTTCAATATAAACTAGATTTGGTTTATCGTCAGTAGGTCTGGATTAGGGTTGAAAATGAGTATTGCCACACTAAAAATTATCTGAATTTATGTAACGTTCTTAATGTTTTGTTGGCTATGGATGTTTGTTGCATAATCTGAATTTACTTTGCAAATTTAGTTTTTCAAAATTTTGTTTCAAAATACAAAAATACTACAAAATATATAAAAAAAAAAAAACTGAAACTAATCTAATTTATTTTCGACTTTCTAGATATTTTTTCCATTTTTGTGGACATTTACACATTTTTAAAGTAACAAATTACAAAATCTAAGAGTAACAGATTGGCACGGCACATCTAAGTACCGGCACGGCACGTCGAAGCACGTCGTACCAAACCGTGATGTGCTGTTAAACGTGTTGTGTTCATCTTTGACACTATGCGGCACGGCACGTACTTGTTCCAGGCATGTCCTTGTTCCGGGCACGCCAAAACACAGCACGGTATGGCCGCGCGCAATACACTAGGTTCATGCATGATTGTCGATGTATGCACAATTTAATCCTCCAGGTTAATCTAACAGAGACAGCTAGAGCAACCACTTTACAAAAGGCCAATTAACTTTTGTTTTATGAAAAGGGATTGGGTTTTGTCCAAAGGGCTTTGGACAAAGGCTCATTTAAATCCAAGCTTAAACGTCCGATTTGCATTGAGGTTCATGCAAATATATTTAAATTTTAATGACTCCTTGAATCTAAATATCTGTACGAATTTTGATGCAAATCGGACGGTTTAGATCTGACTTTGGATGAGACTTTGTCCAAAGTCGTTTGGACCAAACCCCCACCCCCTATGTACAAAGGACTTTATAATACATATATTTAACATTTAAATAATAAAAAATACATATATGTAACAAACAATAGCTTTTTTGATACATAACACCCACGATTGTTATGTTGTAACTTCAATTGCTTTTAAATTCCGATGGGCTATCTATAGTTTATTTTTTTTATTAATTTAGACGTAATTTGTAATAAGATTAAGTTTCCTTTCAAAGAAAAAAAATAGATGTAAAAAAACCAATAGCTTCCAATGGTAGATAAACTTGCTCTTTTTCATAAAAAGTAAATAACTTCCAATGGTAGATAAACTTGTCCTTTTTCATAAAAAGTAAAAGTTAATTGGCCTTTTGTAAATTGGTTGTTCTAGCTTCTCTGTTAGATTGGACTGGAGTATTAAATTGCACATACATAGACAATGATGCGTGAAGCGATGTTACGGGAGTTGCCATCACTTTAGAATTGACTCTAGTCTTGGAAACAAATTTGCATGATTCTTTGAGAATCACAAGACTCTGCTATTCCAAATTCACCCATTCATGTGTTTTGAGATTTGTGCATAGAAAACAATAGTTTTTGAAATTTGTGCATTCCAAAAAATGGAAGGATTGATTTGGAATAAAGTCCTGTTATTTTCAAAAAATCACAGAAGATTTATTTCCCCTAGTCCTAGTCTTTGACCTTAGACTGATGACTATAGAATTGAGGTAGTTGAATTCCCACCTAACAATTGAAATTAAGTTACTATTACTATTTTGATAAGTAGTCTATGATGTGGACTACTAACTTTTATTTAATGTCCATAAAAGGTATTTTATTTGAGTTTCGAGCTCACGACTTTCCACACACGAAGATTAGTCCGGGGATTTTTTGGAAATTGAGGGTCGGGGAATGGAACCTTTTCTTTTATAACAAAGATGTAGCTTTCACTGCATTAAGAAAAAGAATTCAGTTTTGTTCAGAGTTCGATAACATATTAATAATTAAGCTTGGCATATGCATACAATGTACTTCTTTTTTACAAAAGAAAAAAATAGAAGCAAAAAACCCAACAGCTTTCAATAGTAGATAAACATGTCCTTTTTATAAGAGTGGGGGTTTGGTCCAAACGGTTTTGGACAAAATCTCATCCAAAACCAGATTTAAACACTTAAAGCTGAGCATACAGAGCAAAACACTTGATGCTCCGATCTAAATTTTCTGAAAGTAATTATTATGTTGCAAAACACTTGATGCTCCGATCTAAATTTTCTGAAAGTAAGTATTATTTTTGTCGGACGGAAGACAGAAATATTTTTGCACTTAAAATTTTGGAAATATTTTTGCACTTAATTAATCTTACTTACTTTTACTCTTATATTTTCTCTTAAATTATACAAAGAGGAGTGTTATTTTCAGCTCAACAATTGTAATTAATACTGAGCGCTGAGAGAAATTTTTCTTCCTAAATACCCACTTTACCTTTAACTCCCCTCTTTTATATCTATCTCATTAATTGAAAAGGTGAATAAAGGAAATGGTTAATAAGAAAGTTACACGGTTCCTTCAATTGATATTTTTTTTAGTGAAATTCTTTCCTTTCTTTTATTTTATTTTATTATCTTTTTTAGACTGCAATTCTTTTGCTGATCTCAGTTAATTCTCTTTGAGAATGAAATCCTTTCTTTTATTTTCTTTTATTAATTATCTTTCTTTTGTTTTCCTTGTAGTCATTATATTCTATTTTTTATTCTTAAAGAGATAGATATTAACTTAGTTTTAAATGTTGGATTTTTTAATGAAAGGAATTCTTTTTTTTCTTCTTAAAGAGATATATATTAACAGATTTATTACTTGTATTTTTTGGTTGCATAGCATTGACATGTGATCTTGTTGAGGAAATAGAAGAAGAAGATGTAGAGAAGATGCATCTTTTTGAGAAGGCGATGAAGTTGGCATGATCGTTGATGCAGTTGGTTAAGGATTTTTTAATTTTTTTAATTTTATATGCGTAGAAAGAAAGTTATCAAGTTTGGGTTGGTATATTTTGCTGAACAATATGATCCTAGGACATGATTAATGACTATTGTTTTGTTAACATATGTGTTTTGTAACCAACAAACTTATTATAAAAAATATTAAGTCTAATTTATGAATGAAAAAAAAATATTTAGATGTTATTTTTTAATTATCTGAATAAAAATATTTATATTTATATCCATATGATATCCAATCCATATCTGTATCCGTTTAACATCCGATTCTTATCTCTATCCGAGACTATCCATATTTGTATCCGTATTCGAAAATTTAACTGATAAGGATACGATTTGACCATTATCCGTCCGTATCCAATCTGTTTATACCCCTACACAATATCCTTATATATGATAATTTTTATAATAATAAAAATTATACCCCTACACAATTTCCTTATATACGATAATTTTTATACCCCTACACAATATCCTTATATATGATAATTTTTATAATAATAAATGATCAGATTCTTCCAAATGGAAACTTCTGTAATTTGCAACTAAAGAAAAAAAGTAACAGTGCATTTATTTTCTATAAATCCTGACGCTAATTTAAATTAATTTGAAATAATTATTATTAGAATTTTTATTAAATGACATACAAAAATTTCAACAACATCTTGTTTCCATTAACTGAGATCAGCGAAAAGAATTTCACTCAAAAAAATGGGATTGGTTTTGTCCAAAGGGCTTTGGACGAAGCCTCACTCACCAATATATTGGTCCTGTTATCCCTTTGGAATCAAAGCACATTTATTTCCTAGATATGGAATCAATTCAAGCAGTTCATACTGTCAAGTCAACCAAGTTGAGGAGGTTAGAGCGTTCACGTCACGTTTTTAATTCGTCTTTTTAATTTGTCTTTCCATAGTCTTCGGTCAAATTAGTTGTACTAGAAAGCGACCATAGGAAAAAAATTAGCATTTGACAAATTTCCATCGCCGCATTTGACTTTTGAACTACATTGATTTCATTGTTCGTATATAACCTTTAATTTTAATTTTTGTTAATATATATAGGTCATATTACTTAGGAAAAGAATTAGAATTTGAAATTTCTTTTATTTATAATTGGTGAGTGAGGCTACAATATTACTTTGTACTATATATGTAGGTCAGTCTGTATTATATTTTCGTTTTCGAATTAAAAATAGCCCATACAATCTCTTTAATTTTATATTTTCTAACATAATTTTACTATTTCTTTTAGATTGGTAAAAAATTACCTGATCTAAAGATTACGAACCATGCGAAAGTAGTAATTTTCTACTTATCTAAAAAATAGTAAAAAAATTCTAAAAAAAATTAAAATTTGGTCTTCAATTAAATTTTATATGGAGATCATATTAAGAAATTCAGATTAACTATTTAAAACTTAAAAACAGAGATAAGGATTCATAGCACGAACCTATTTGCATATAATTAATAAAGTATCATAATCTCACTCAATAATTGGCCATTCATGACAAATCTCATTAGTACTCTTGCAGAGTTGAAATTTAATATTGCAATGTTTTCGGTGTCCATTTGTTATCTCTAACCATACTTCTAAGTCAAATTTTAATTGAGCCAAACAACATACTCAATGTTACGAATTTAAAGCAAATTATAAAGTTTATTCATATGCATATTTTAGTGTCAATATTAATATTTACACAAGAGCAAGTACTTAACGAGAATTTTGTCCCCCAGTTCTGGGACGGTTCTATTGGTCAATTGTTACAACTTTATGTACGCTGAATTGTACAAGTAAACGCTTCTGGAATTGACGCCTTTATTTTCTCAAATGAATAATTAATATCCGGTCACTTTATATTCTCAAATCCACAACAACTTGCTGGCAAGGAAATAATTTGTTTCTTTAGCCATGCTCATGATTAAAATCTTTGCTTTGGCTTTTCTCCTCCTCTTAAAAATCACACTCACTTTTAGCCAAGAAGTGGAATTTACATACAATGGATTCGCCGGCTCAAATCTAACCCTAGACGGTATAGCTTACATCGAGTCGAATGGCCTTTTGAAGTTAACTAACGACACGTTTCTAATGAAGTATGGTCATGCCTTCCATCCCTCTCCAATTCGCTTTGGCAGGACCACCTCTTCCTTCTCAACCACATTTGTATTCGCAATTATTTCAAAGGCCCTACACTCAGCGGCGATGGGATTGCCTTCTTCATCTCCCCCTCGAAGAATCTCTCCACTGCCATGCCAAAACAATACTTAGGCCTCCTCAATGATCAAAACGATGGCAATCCCAATAATCATATTTTTGCTGTTGAGCTTGACACTCATAAAAACCCAGAGTGCAACGATATAAATGATAACCATGTTGGCATTGATATAAATACTTTGAAGTCAAGCAAATCTGCTTCTGCCGGCTATTATGCTGACGATTCAGGTGGTTTTCAAAATTTGAACCTTTCCAGTAGTAAAGCAATGCAAGTTTGGGTTGAATACGAGAGCCAAGAGACACAAATTACTGTTGCCTTATCTCCCATTGGAAAGTCTAAGCCAAGAAAACTTCTACTTTCTTATAAATTCAATCTCTCAACAGTTTTGAACGATTCTATGTACCTTGGTTTTTCTTCTTCCATTTGCCGTTTGCATAGCTCTCATTACATTCTTGGATGGAGCTTCAAACTAAATGGAACAGCACCATCCATTGACCTATCAAAGTTACCAAAGCTCCCAAGTACAACCTCCAAAGGCCGATCAAAAGTCTTCGACATAGTGATACCTACCACTTCAGCGGCCTTTATTCTTATTTTACTCACATTTTTTTTTCCTCTATATGAAGAGGCGGTTTAAGTACGCAGAAGTGATGGAAGATTGGGAAGTTGAGTTTGGTCCACATCGCTTCTCATACAAAGATTTGTACAAAGCAACCAATGGGTTTAAGGAAAAAGAGTTGCTTGGAAGTGGTGGATTTGGGAGGGTTTACAAGGGTGTTTTACCTGTGTCCAAATTGGAAAGTTGCAATCAAGCGAGTCACACACGAATCCAACCAAGGTATTAAGCAATTTATTGCAGAGGTTGTGAGTATTGGCCGGCTCCGGCATAAAAACCTTGTTCAATTATTGGGTTATTGCCGGAAGAAAGGGGAGCTCCTTTTGGTATACGATTACATGCCAAATGGGAGTCTTGACAAGTATTTGTATGGTGAAGAAAAGCCGACCCTTAATTGGATACAACGATTCAAAATTATCAAAGGAGTAGCATCAGCCCTTTTATACCTCCATGAGGATTGGGAGCAAGTTGTCATCCACCGAGACGTTAAGGCAAGCAATGTTTTATTAGACTCTGATTTAAATGGTAGATTAGGTGATTTTGGCCTTGCAAAACTATACGATCGTGATACCGACCCTCAAACCACCCATGTGGCTGGTACCATGGGTTATATTGCCCCAGAGCTTGCGAGAACTGGCAAGGCTACACCTCTTACTGATGTGTTTGCCTTTGGTGCTTTTCTGATAGAGGTTGTTTGCAGTAAGAGACCATTGCATCCCGGTGCACAAGGGGAGGGAATGATTCTAGTTGATCTGGTGTTAGAACACTGGAAATTTGGATCGTTAGCCGATATTGTGGATCCAAGATTAGGCGAATATTATACAGTAGAGGAGGTAGATATGGTGCTAAAACTAGGTTTGCTTTGCTCACATCCACTACCTAGTGTAAGGCCGAGCATGCGACAAGCTGTGCAATATTTGGAAGGCGATGCACCCCTACCAGACTTATCAGCAATAGATATGAACTTCAGCACGCTTGCAATGCTTCAGAATGAAGGATTCGATTCTTATGTTATGTCACCTCCCTCTACCATGTCAACGACACCAGAGAATGTTATGTCACATCCCTCTACACCGGAGAATGTTATGTCACATCCCTCTACAATGACATCTTTCTCTGGTTTATCTGGTGGTAGATGATAGAACAGACTCTTTAAAGAATTGTTATTTATTTTCTAATTTGTATTTGTCTGATAATATTGTGTAATGACCGGTTGGGTTTCATTTCTGTGTAGTTGTTTGGGACTAAAGGCTTTGTTGTTGTTGTTGTTGGCAATATTGTGTAATCAGATGTTATAGTATATAACGTGTGTAAACTGAATAAATGATTATTGGAGTTTATAATGACAGCCCTCATTTAAAAAAATACATCATGTTACAAACACGATTGTTTACAGAATGGTGCTCTCTAGTTAATCTATTTTTTAGTTTTACGTTAATAGACAAACCTAACCAGATTTTGTGGAGATGGACTTCACATGACAATTTTACTGTTCATTCTTTTTATCGTTGGCTTGAGTTTGGTGGAATCCCTAATACTGAATTTCAGAGTATTTGGTGTGATAACATTTTTTAAAAATTAAATTTTTTTGTGGCTAGTTAAACAAAATAGGGTTTTAACAAGGGATAATCTTAGTAGAAGGTGTGCTAATTAAAGACATAAAAGTCAAAAAGGCATGAAAATCATGTATATACTATCGGTACTGAATAACAACCAATAGAATACTCAACTTATATCGATTACAACACAATAACCGATAGAATAATTGAACTTCTTATTTAATATCGGCTCTTCCAGAGGAATAATGCTCCGAACCGATGAAGACAACAGAAGTCAAAAAGGCTATAACCCTAACAGAGAGAGGAGAGATTTTTTTTTTTGGAATAAAGGCATGGATGTCGAAAAGGCGCAGAAATTACACTAGATATGTAGCTTATTTTATTGGATGCAATTACAAAACCGATAGAACAAGGTAAGTATGTATTTGTTTAATTCACATTGTTTAATTTTTACAACATGTTTTACAACATACAAATATAAAGTAGGCTTCACCACAACCATCACAAAATAACACTAATTTTGTAATTTACAAATTCATATATATGTAATAAAGAGAGGAGCTCTAAATTATAAACAAAACACGTTTACTATTGCTTTGAGGAAAGGATCGTCTTGAGATAATTCTCCAGTGTACCATACATACAATTAATGATTATACCTTGAAACTTAATCTTATTATAACTCGAGGACTTTATCACAAATTTCGAAAGAGGGTGATTTTTCAGACGGAGGAACCCAAAATGTTGCTCTTCAACTGCAGAGTGCAAACTATGTATCAATAGTTGTAACGTGTCATCAACCTTCCAGATATTGACCTCAACCGTGGATGAGGGTTCAGTACCATAACAAAACTACAACCAATAACAAATATTTAATTACTAATGATATCTTTATTTAACCATGCAAGTATGCAAGTATGGAAGTATGGAAGTAGTGATCAGATTTCTTCAGTTAGTGAAGTAGCTAGTTTCAGCCCTTTTTGCAAGTATGATAGAAGTAGTACTATTTGGAAAAGACTTACACATTTTTCTTGTTGTATTATGGTAAGGTTCTTCAAGTTTGATGAACTCCTCATAATCCATTTGATCAATACATGAAGACATACAAAGAGATAAAACAATGGCATTTTCCAGCTTCAGAAATACGGTTGTTCTAGTGGCAAAACAACTACTGACAATAGTTCATCAAACTTTTTGAAAAATATAAGCAAAAGGTTAGACTAATGTCGGGCATATTGAATTTATCTTTCATTCAAATTGTACACCTGACGCCGAGCGCACTTGAAATGTAGCTCTAGATGTTCAACATTTGTTAACCTACGAACGAAAGTAGTCATCTCCTTCAATGGAAGCCTTAGTCGAAATATCACAAGTGATGTTGAGAAAGGGTAAAGAGGTCACATGTCCACACCGCCTCCTTAGTCTCAAGTAGCCCTAAGATTATGAGAAGTATTGGATCGTGCACATTGCTTATGAAGTCACATTTCATTGCGTAAGTGGAAGGGGAAGTGAGAAAAAAAGAGGCACAATAGTAAAACGAGAAACAGAGCAGCTACTAAACCCTTAGAGAGAGAGTAGAGAAATAAAGAGGAAGAAGAGAGAGAGGAGAAAAATTTAATTTGATTAGACATCAGGCAATGTAAAACTTAAAGACCTGCAGTGAAGAGGCGTGAAAAGTCACTATGTTCTTTCGGTTCAAAAAAAACCAAAGAAGAAGTCTGTCTTACTTATATCGGTTCTAATTATAAACCGATATTTGAACATCATCAGATTATTCTATTGATTATTATAACAATACCGATAGAATAAGGTGAATCTCTACTATTGGTAATGATGGGTCAAAATCAGAGCTAATAATATTTATAACCTTAATTGTCTACTTTACAATTGATTCACAAGCGCTTGAATTTCTCGTATAGTATAGATCGGAGTGTCGATCCACAGGAATTGGGTATTAAAGATCTAACAATAATCAAATCTAAATTTAGTTGCTTGTTTAGTTGTTTTGGTTGTTGGGATAAGTTGTGTTATCAAGACAATTAGTATTAAAGTAAAGGTTATGTATGCAGAAGAAGTATTCTAGGGATCATGCTTTATGTCCGTCTTACTCATTTAATCTAGTTTTTTGTCGAAAAGCTCTTTTATGAGTGTTAAACCTGTCAATTATAATTTCTACTCCTAGTTGGATGCGCATGCGGTTTGATCAAAACCGCATGCGAATACCTATGCTGATATCAAGATGAAAATCTGAGGGCTACTAATCCTGTATTAGTACTGCTCACTAGTCGTGTTACAGCACCCTAAACGAAAAGGACTTGGTAAGTAGATGGGACCCAGACTTTACCCTAATCAATTGCATAGAGATCAATGATAAGTCTCCATTACCAAGACTAGAAGGATTTATGTTCACAGTTACGTCCTTCTTTATTACCTTTCGTAGTTGAAATATCCAAGATTATCCTACTAGTAATCTATATAACACGACATTCGTCTGCAGATCTGTAGGCTATTAGGTTTCTAACTGAGATCAAATCACAAGGAATCAACAGTTACATCTATCTCTCTTATTGGATCTAGATAATTGTATTCTACTCATAATAGGTCAACCTTATATGCCTAAAACACTATGATTTGGCCATCACAATACAGACAAGGTTAGCACGCACCAAATTAAGATAGAAATACAAAGAATAAAGTGCAGTAGAATTTAGATCAAGCGCATGAGATAAATAAAATTAAAATACTAGATTAAACTCATAAGAATTCAAAATTACAAGCCATCACCCTTGAAAGGTGTTGTTTAGCCTCTCATGGGCAAATCAACAATGAAAGCAAATACAAAAGACATAATAAAGCAATAAAGAAGAGAGACAAATGTAACTGAATATATCTAGAGAGTCTCTCTTGATCTCCAATAAGCCGTATCTATCCCTTGGTTAATTTCGCCTTCTTCCTAACCCTAACTCTAATGGAGTTTTTGTGATATTTCTAACTGGCTCTCTTAGCAAACGCTATATCTAGCCTATTTATAATTTACTAAGATATCTACTCCTGTCAGGATAAGAGATGAGTTGTGATTCATCCATTCTGTGTTACTGGGCTTAGTTGAGCTTGGTAGCCAAGTTTACTGCTGCAACTACTTTCTAGCAATTATCGTATGCGGCTGACGGGTGTCGCATGCGGTTGGACATACATCCTCATGGAACTCTTGTGCTGAGCCTATTCTTCTCTGATGCAATGCACCTTTTATGCGTTTGGCTGCTTCCACTTGCATGCGGATGGATGGTCCACCGCATGGCTGAGACCTGTGTGTCCATAATGGTTCATTTTATGCCTGTTTTACCCTACAAACACCAGAAATTTGCAATTCTATAAAATCAAGTGAAAATAGCAAAAGTAATCTGATTCGACCTATTTTGGACATTTGTAACTTAATATTTGACATTTTAGGTTAAGTGATAGTGAAAAATAACTACTAATTTCAGCCCTATCCATATCTACTATTTGTTCCTTAGGTCAACCGATACAAGAGTTTTCAACTTATTTACCTAACTTACCACTACACCTTCAGTCTATCGGTTTCAGACTAGGATCGGTTTAAACCATTAAAAAATGGGCGTTAGGAGAGGTTATTTCTGTAGTAGTGATAGATGGCCACATTAAGCGACCCATTCCAACTGTTCCCAAGCCAATACCAAAATTCATTTCGGTTTGCAAGTGCCATACAGAAATTCATTTTAGGTTCGCATTTGAAGCCTTTTTTTTTAATCAAAGTTTCCAATTAAAGTTTAAATTCGGTGCGAAAAGAGAGAGTGTGCTAACCGAAAAAAAAATTCGGAAAATCAAAATCTCATACCTCATTTGATTTTCTGTGGGGTTGGGAGGATTGGAGACAACCGGATAGGAAAAGTGCTTAACAATATTCAAATTCTGAATTCAAAAGTGGGTACCGAAAATAATTTTTACTATTGATAATTTTTGTAAAAAAGTAAGCAATTTGTTGAAAATTAATTCAAATTGATTAGAGCATGTACGAATCAGTTTTTACCTAGCATAAAAACTGCAAGAGTTATGTAAGGCATTGGTTATTTTAAGCATAGTTATTTTAGGACTAGTTAGCGTAATGGTTAGCTATTTTTAGCATGTTGTTTAGTGGGTGCTTAATTTAGGCAAGTTGTGGAAGTTTATTTTAGGAACATTATATTGCTTTAAATACTGCAGAACTCTATGTAATTGAGTAAGAGAGAAAGGAAATAAAGCGTTGTTTTTGTTCAGAAAAATATTATTCTCTTTTCAATCTTTTGCATACTGGCACAAAGCAGTGCAATATTGCTAAGTTTATCCTAACAAAATGGTATCAGAGCCGATGGTTCGGTGCAACAAGCAATTGATGGCAAAGTCGATTCGCAATTGATGGTAGAGTCGATTGGTGGGCAACTTGGAAGAATTGCAGCAGCAACAACTGCTAAAGAAGCATTGACAACCTTGAAGACGGCATTTCAGGGAAGTTCGCGAGTTGTGGCCATCAAACGGCAAAGCCTATGTGGAGATCTTGAGACGTTGCATATGAAAATAGAAGAATCAATGCAGATTTTTCTTTCAAGAGTCACATCCGTTGTCAACAAAATTCGAGCATATGGAGACAACATGTTAGAGCAAACCATGGTGGCAAAGGTGCTGAGAAGCGTAGCACCAAATTTTGATCACGTGGTGGCAACAATTGAAGAATCAAAGGATCTTTCAACCTATTCCTTTGATGAACTGATTGGATCACTGCAGACCCATGAAGCGAAATCTAGATCAGAGGAGAAAGGCGATGAAAGGGCGTTCTACAGAAAGGGGGAGTCCTCTCTAGGCAAAGGTGGACGTGGCCATTGTAGATTTGCCGAGTTCTTGTTTCAGCATGACATAAAAGATGTCCAGTGCTTCCACTCAAAAGATATGGGTATGTGCAAGCCGATTGTTTTAGAAAACAAAGGGAAGAACAGCAAGCATGCTATGAAGAAGAAAAGAAAGAGCAACCCACGCTTTTCATGGCGTATGAAGGTGGAAGGCAAAGATCCACAACCTTGGAAGAAGCAGCAAGAAATGAAACATGGCATCAAGCATTGCAAAAGAATTGGTAGCAGCAAGAACAATGGAGATCAAGCGTGCAAGTTCTAAAGAACAGAAGGCTGACATTGTGCTGAAGGCATTGGCAAGAGAAAGTTTGAGGAATTCAGAATCAAACCTGGTATAATCAATTTTGAATTAAGGGGGAGTGTTGAAAATTAATTCAAATTGATTAGAGCATGTACGAATCAGTTTTTACCAGCATAAAAATTGCATGGGTTATGTTAGGCATTGGTTATTTTTAGCATAGTAATTTTAGGACTAGTTAGCGCAGTGGTTAGTTATTTTTAGCATGTTGTGTAGTTGGTGCTTAATTTAGGCAAGTTGTGGGTGTTTATTTTAGGAACATTGTATTGCTTTAAATACTACAGAACTATGTAATTGAGTAAGAGAGAAAGGAAATAAAGCGTTGTTTCTGTTCAGAAAATATTATACTCTCTTCAATCTTTTGCATAATGGCACAAAGCAGTGCAGTATTGCTGAATTTATCCCAACACAAGTTACCTCCTTTCAGATTTTCACTTTTTTTTTTATGATGATTTATAAAAAAAAATCGCCCAGATCCTACAGGCCATTGACGGTGGATTGTATAGGAATATACAACAGGCCTATTGAAATTTTTTGTGCATCCTTTCCTTAGTGTCCCGTAACAGACATCAGTACAAAAAAATTGTTATAGATATGGGACCCCTGGAAAATCCGTGCCGTGCCGTGTCATGACCAAGTTAATTTTTCACGTGCCGTGCCGTGCCATGACCAAAATGTCAAGGGGTGGTCACGGCACGTGAATGGTCACGGCAATGGTCACGCCATATGAGTCACGCCGTGCCTAATCGTGTCGTGACCATACGTGACTCGCGTGACCATTTAATCATAATTTAGATTAGTTTATTTAAGATTCACCATTAAATCAATATCTAATAGTCCTAATTACACGTGACTCGCGTGACTACGTGTCGTGCCGTCCCGTGACAAAATCTTTCACATGTCATGCCGTGCCGTGCAAAGTTTCAAAAGTTGAGCACGACACGCGAGTCACAGCTCGTAACTGACACGCGTGCCGTGCCGTTACGTGACGGAGCCGGCTCCGCCGTACCATTTTTCCCACTCTATATGAGGATATAAATCTGCTGTTATTCAAAGGGATCACAAGACTATTATTCTTATCCTAACCATTCGAAGTTTTTTCCAGCGCGAATCTCAATGAAAAAATTTCATGTCCGAATCTCGACAAAGGTCAACGGTTGGAATTGGAACAACAGGGTCCTGTTATCCCTTTGAAAGAACAGCAGATTTATTTCCTAGATATGTAATCAATTCAAACAGTTCATACTGTCCAGTCAACCAAGTTGAGGAGGTTAGAGCGTTCACGTCACCTGTCCAATCGTCTCTTTAATTAGTCTTCCCATAGTCTTACGGTCAAATTAATTGTACTAGAAAGCGACCATAGGAAAAAAAAAATAGCATTTGATAAATTTCCATCGCCTCTTTTGACTTTTCAACTACTTTGATTGTTCGTATATAACCTTTAATTTTAAGTTTTGTTAAATATATAGGTCATATTACTTAAAAGAATTAGTATTTCAAATTTCTTTTATTTATAATTGGTGAGTGAGGCTACAATATTACTTATTACTATATATGTAGGTCAGTCTGTACTATATTTTCGTTTTTGAATTCAAAATAGTCCATACAATCTCTTTAATTTCATATTTTCTAACATAATTTTACTATTTCTTTTAGATAGGTAAAAAATTACCTGATCCAAAAGATTACGAACCATGCGAAAGTAGTAATTTTCTACCTATCTAAAGAATAGTAAAAAAAATTCTAAAAAAAAATTTAAATGTGGTCTTCAATTAAATTTTATATGGAGATCATATTAAGAAATTCAAATTAACTATTTGAAACTTAAAAACAGAGATATGGATTCATAGCACGAACCTATTTGCATATAATTAATAAAGTATCATAATCTCACTCAATAATTGTCCATTCATAATAAATCTCATTAGTGCTCTTGCAGAGTTGAAAGTTTAATGTTGCAATGTTTTCGGAGTCCATTTGTTATCTCTATCCTTACTTCTAAGTCATATTTTAATTGAGCCAAGAACATACTCAATGTTACAAATTTCAAGCAAATTATAAAGTTTAGTGATATGCATATTTTTCTGTCAATATTAATATTTACAGAAGAACAAGTACTAAACCAGAAATTTGTTCCCCAGTTCTGAGACGGCTCTATTGGTCAATTGTTTAATTACGACTATTATGTACACTGAATTAGATGCTTCTGTTTGGTGCCTTAATTATCTCTCACATGAATAAATAATATCCACAACAACTTGCTGGCAAAGAAATAATTTGTCACTTTATATCTCTCAATGATTAAAAACTTTGCTTTGGCTTTTCTCCTCTTAAAATCACATTCTCAGTCAGCCAAGAAGTGGAATTTACATTCAATGGATTCGCCGGTGCAAATCTAACCCTAGACGGTGTAGCTTACATCGAGTCGAAGGGCCTTCTGAGGTTAACAAACGACACATATGTGAAAGGTCATGCCTTCCACCCCTCTTCAATTCGCTTCGGCAGTACCACCTCTTCCTTCTCAACCACATTTGTTTTTGCAATTATTTCGGAGTCCCTTGAGGTCAGCAGCGATGGGATTGCCTTTTTCATCTCCCCCTCAAAGAATCTTTCCGATGCCTTGCCAAAACAATACTTGGGCCTCCTCAATGATCAAAACAACGGCAATTTCACCAATCATATTTTTGCGATTGAGCTTGACACTTTCTATAACTCTGAGTTCCAAGATATAAATGATAACCATGTTGGCATTGATATAAATAGTTTGAAGTCAAGCCAATCTGCTTCTGCCGGCTATTATGCCGACGATTCAGGTGCTTTTCAAAATTTGAGCCTTATCAGTGGCAAAGCGATGCAAGTATGGGTTGAATATGAAAGCCAAGAGACACAAATATCTGTTGCATTATCTCCCCTTGGAAATTCTAAGCCAAGAAAATCTCTACTCTCTTATAAATTCAATCTCTCAACAGTTTTGAACGATTCAATGTATGTTGGTATTTCTTCTTCCACTGGCTCTTTGGGGAGCTCTCATTACATTCTTGGATGGAGCTTCAAACTAAATGGAACAGCACCATCCATTGACCTATCAAAGTTACCAGATCTCCCACATACAACCTCCAAAGGCCGATCAAAAGTCTTATACATAGTGATACCTTGCGCTTCAGCAGCCTTTATTCTTATTTTAATCGCTTTCCTTTATGTGAAGAGGCGGTTTAAGTACACAGAAGTGATTGAAGATTGGGAAGTTGAGTTTGGTGCACATCGCTTCTCATACAAAGATTTGTACCGAGCAACCAATGGGTTTAAAGAAACAGAGTTGCTTGGAAGTGGTGGATTTGGGAGGGTTTACAAGGGGGTTTTACCTGTGTCCAAATTGGAAGTTGCAGTCAAGCGAGTCACACACGAATCCAACCAAGGTATGAAGCAATTTATTGCAGAGGTTGTGAGTATTGGCCGGCTGCGGCATAGAAACCTTGTTCAATTATTGGGTTATTGCCGGAGTAAAGGGGAGCTCCTTTTGGTATATGATTACATGCCAAATGGGAGTCTGGACAAGTATTTGTATGGTCAAGAAAAGCCGACCCTTAATTGGATCCAACGATTCAAAATTATCAAAGGAGTAGCATCAGCTCTTTTATACCTCCATGAGGATTGGGAGCAAGTCGTCATCCACCGAGACATTAAGGCAAGCAATGTTTATTAGACTTTGATTTAAATGGTAGATTAGGTGACTTTGGCCTTGCAAGACTATACGATCGTGGTACTGACCTTCAAACCACCCATGTGGCAGGTACATTGGGTTATATTGCCCCAGAGCTTGTGAGAACTGGTAAAGCAACACCTCTTACTGATGTGTTTGCCTTTGGTGCATTCCTGTTAGAGGTTGTTTGCAGTAAGACACCAGTGTACCCGGTGCACAAGGGGAGCGAAAGATTCTAGTCAATTGGGTGTTACAAAATGGAAATTAGGATCGTTAGCCGATATTGTGGATCCGAGATTAGACGAACGTTATACAGTAGAGGAGGCACATATGGTGCTAAAACTCGGTTTGCTTTGCTCTCATCCACTACCAAGTGCCAGGCCGAGCATGCGACAAGCTGTGCAATATTTGGAAGGCGATGTACCCCTACCAGACTTATCGGCAATATATATGAACTTTAGCACACTTGCAATGCTTCAGAATGAAGGATTTGATTCTTATGTTATGTCCCACCCCTCTAGAATGACATCCTTCTCTGGTTTATCTGGTGGTAGATGACAAAATGGGCTCTTTGTTTAATAATTTTCCTGTTCCTTTGTAATATTTGTACTTCTTTGTAGATGATCTTGTAATTTTCATGGTTGCATTTGTCAGCCACTTACTGATTGGAAGAATTGGGTATTTTACTGATTTAAAGCTTAGATTTAATTTGCCATTTAGATTTTTCCTATGTTGCTAATTATATAATGTTTCAAGGATGCTATTCATCTCTGTTTCCACGTTAATCATACAAAGTTTATGTTAGTTAAATTGTTAATGTTTAATTCTATAAATTAACAATTACTGTTTAATTTATTAATTTGCATAAATTTTAAGGTGCTTAATTAAATGTATTGGTTTAGTTCGAATGCAGGTTTTGAATGTCAGAGAATGTTAAGCTGCTTTACTGAATTGTATTTTAATTGAACAATCTTTGCTCCGTCTAAACAAGGAATGCTCTGCATCAAGCCCAGGCCCAGGTTTTGACTTTTGAGTATAAATATACATGTAGTGCCGAGAGTTTCTTGATATATAACCGCAGACAGATATGAGAAAAATCAAGGCTGTTTTAGAATATCTTACAAAATTATAAGGATAGCAATAAAATTGTTAGAATAAACAAGGTATCAAGCATTTTTTTTTCTTCTTGTCATGATATATCTTCACTGTGATAGCAGTTGTTTCTTCTATTGCTTTTCCAGTCACCTCAGCAATTGATCAATAAGATCACAATAATATTAGCAGAACAACATCAATTATTAACAATAACCTCTTCCTCATTATGTTAGATCTCTAATGTTATTTTGAATCACCTCCTCCATCAACAAATGACTTCACACTCCGTTAGGATCACTAGTGTTGTTCTGGAACACCTCCAACCTCCATGGATCTCCTTCTCACTTGTTGGATCTCCAGTGTTGTTCTAGATGGCCTTCTCCGAAACCAAATCTCCTTCTAATTCTGTTGGATCAGTATTGTTATTCTGGAACACCTCCACCCTTCACGAATCTCTTTCTCACTCTATTGGATCTCTAGTGTTGTATGAAAAAAGTTGTGAAGAAAAATAATACTCCAACAGTGATGAATTTTTTTTATTTTGACGAACAAGACAATTATAACATCAATTAGCTAGAGTAACGAATTATATTGATTTTAAACAAACTTGTACTTGGTCAAGAATGTCCCACTCGGTTCAATAATTAATTTTCCGGTTGTTGACCAGAGAAGTCTAACTTGACGACTGGGCTCAAAAGTCGTATCATGTCCCTTTCCCTGCCTACCTAACATTCAAAGGTCAAACAACTTATTGTTTGATTTGGATTGACACATACAAGGTGCTCAATCTGAATACTTGGGAAAGTACATACTATCCATAAACAGTTAATTTGTACCAATAACAAAATGGTAACCTTTTTCAAAAAAATATAAATTTATTTTTCAAGCATATTTTAAGGAGATCATCGATATCAAAAAACATTAAATAATTATATCGGTTAGGATAATAATACAGCTATAATAAGTTCAATATATTCTATCGGTACTCTACGAGTGACCGATCGAAGAAATTCGTGTCCACTCCTATCAATTATTGAGGGCCCAACCGATAGAATAATTGTTCAGGCTAAAGCTATTTACTAACTTGCCAAATTCCTTTAATTATCGGCTTGAGACCAGGATCGGGTCTAAACCATTAGAAA